>JANPWX010000085.1:1480157-1518274 GCA_024734555.1 Trochalopteron elliotii | reverse complement strand
ACTTTTCCATTCTGTGGCCCCTATAATGCATGATGTCCACAGACAATGAGTGTCTTCTCACCCTCCCTACTCTCTGCCTGCCCATGGAGATTCTCAGGGTTGCAGGAGATGTGATTCTCCCAGTCTACTTTCTCCATGACAGATTCTCTTCCATCCTGTCATTTACATTTACAGCCTGACTCCAAGCCTGTTTATAGCCAGAGAACTCTTTTCATTTACTTCAGTGGGCTTTGAATCAAGCCTTTATAAACCACACATGTACCCAACAGGTATTTATTAACATGAGCTGGCCATGTACTCTATGCCATGAGTGTGGAAAAAAACTAACAATAACTTTACAATTACCCACCTAAGCCCTCTAACAGGCTCCAAAGGCATGTCTCTTTGCCAAGCAAGCATTGAATCAAGTTTGACATTTCTAGGGTAAATCATTTTTGTGTTCTAAAAACCAAAAAAAGGGTTAGGAAAATGTCCAAAGAGTGAGAACATCCCCATTTTTGGACAATAATATCATTCAAATGTCCTATCCAAATGGCTTCAAATGTTCCAGAAACAAATGTGTATTCTGGGATAAGACCACTGAATGCTAGGTAAAATTACAGGTGATTCTGCTTGAGGTTGGCAAGATTAAGCTAGGATTAAACTGGAATTAACTGTCCTACTATTTTTTTTAATTACCCATGAAGATATTAGTGTTACTCACAATCTTTCCAGAACAATTAAACATCTTTATGTATTGACTTTACATTCAGATATTTCAGTTTTCTCATAGGCTGTGTTTTAACTTATTTCATTTTGGGTTATTGTACACGAAATTAAATGTTATTTTTTAGTCTCTTCTTGAACTGAATTGGTGCATCCTGAACCATCAGAGAGGACAACACAGTGGACTTGGAAAACTCTCAACTCACTGTGTGGGTGAGGTGTCACAAAGGACTTTCCACATTTTATCAGATGATATCTCTAAGCCAAAAAGTTTGGATCCAGACCTAGATAAAAAGCGCCTCCAAGGACAAAATCTGAAGAGCTCCAGGGTTTCCATCCATGCCAATTTCTAGCTGTGATGTAAGACAAGGTTATTTCCATTAATGTTTAAATTTTGCATCATCTGTTCTCTCATGCTTTAACTTTTTCACTTTCAACAGCAAATCAATCATCATAATACTAGCAAAAGCTTGGTTTTGTCTTGTACATGTTATAGCTCAGGGTGGATTGTTCTGGTGAAATACATATCTCTGAGAAAGCACTTTGGAGGCAAATATCTACTAACAAATGGTTTTGTCTTGTTCACTAATGCCCAAATTTTTTAAAGTTAGATGTCAATGTTAGAGTTTTTCTGAGTCCCACACTGGCATTTACATGAATACATTAGTATCTTGCTTTTTTTTTTTTAAAAAAAAAAGCTCGGTTACCCCACGTCCATTTCAGCAGTTCCTGTTGAAACTCATGGATGAAATAATTCCTAGTACTGTCCATACATTGTGGTCAATTTTCCTTCATTTGCTGTCTCCCTGGGGACACATAGCTTGGTCATTTGCTCTTCTTCTGCTTTAGAATCTTTGTAGCTGCAAGGGTTAAACACCGGACTGTAAGTTCACAGATGCGAAAATACATATTTTTTGGCAGGTTAAATGCACTAGGCAACTTTTGCGTGTTTGTGCTTTGAGAAAGGAGGCCACCTGCTTCTAATGTTACAGGAATATGTTGGCTAGTGGAAAAGCAGAACCATTTTTACTAATTGAATAATTTCTGTATCTTATCCAAATGCCAGGAGATTGGATCCCATCGTATCTCATGATTAGTTTGAGGTTTTGATGACATATTTTTTGAAAAGAAACAAAAACATTCCAAAGTCGCTTTCCTTTTTGGTGCAAATCACTTTATTCCTAGTACAGAGTGATGGGAAAATGGGTATTGGGTGAAAGAAATTGTAAATAGGAAACAATCGTTTGCTTGGATTACCAAGGCAGTTTCTGGGTAAGGTGGTGTTTGGTGGGTAGGCACAGTCGACTATTTGGCACTGGCTCATGGAACAGCAAACACATGCAGCAGTTAAAATCAGGCTTGCATTAATGA
Source organism: Trochalopteron elliotii (assembly GCA_024734555.1). NCBI lineage: Eukaryota > Metazoa > Chordata > Aves > Passeriformes > Leiothrichidae > Trochalopteron > Trochalopteron elliotii. The sequence goes on along the minus strand of JANPWX010000085.1, from coordinate 1,516,198 downwards.
TTTCATTGCCCGAACTAAATTTGTAATGTAAATCACTCAGAGGTGCTCTAAGGCATTTCTATTCTTAGAAGAAAAGTCACAAACTGGAAAGTACGTCACCTTTGCAATCAGCACCCCCTTTAGCCTGTAATGTGGAACACATGGTGGTTGAAGAGGTTACAGTGTTACAGAAATGTCATTACAGAATTTCTCTGTGTTAACATGTATCATCTGTCACTTAATTGTTTGTTTTACAACCCATACCTATAATGGGCTAAGTGGGGACTATTTATATCAGTTAACAATGAGTGCCTTTAATTAGTATTTCATGCAACTGGAACATGTTAAAGATTCTGACACAAATCTGGCTTGGGTTGCTAAATTCCATATGAATTTCATTATGAAATTGCTAAGACATTACAGTTGCTCAGGTATTGAGGTTTATAAGTGCACTTCATCTGTTACAAAGCTAGAGCAAGTAAGTCACACACATGCTAAAAAAGCCCCTTCAGAACAACAGCTTGGTATCTGACACAGTTGAATGAGAGTTTAAAGTAAGAGAGATGAAAATCTTCTATTATTTGAAATGTGCCTGTATATGCTCTAAAACTGCAAATCTGCTAACATCTACACAGCTGAACCATTATATAGAATGGAAAAGATTAAGACAGTGAAGAATCAGATTGTGCACAAATTGATAATGAAAACTTGTCAGAGATGGACCAGTCAGCAAAGAGCTTCAAGCTGTTGCCAGACTGTGGAATGCAAAGATGGTGTTTTGATAATGGTTGATACTGAGTGGTTACAAACATGTCCTGTGCCTTCTGAGTGAGCTCAAGGCAAAATATTTAGCCTGAGACCCTCACTCCCAGCCCAAGCTCTTTTCAGTGACTGAGATGGCCAATGGCACATTTCAGTTCACACTGAAGGAGACACCAGCCCCTGTGGGACTCTCATCCGTGGGCCCTCATGAATTTGCAGCATAAAGAATGTGTCAAGGAGCAGTGTAACATCCAGAGAGTGATGGGAGAGCAAAATGTGCCTGAGGTTACCTTTTTAAAACTTGAGTGTTTTCACAGTCCTTTTTAGTCTGATCAAAAGAACAAGCTAGAATCAGGCTTATGTCAAAATTAAAACTGTTCAGGAGATTAGGAGTGGGAGAGCAAAGGATGACAGGAAATCCCAGCAGCTTCATGCCTCCACGTTATTCTTCTCAGATGTTGTGGCTGAGGCTCCATTCTTCTGTGTGCATCAGTTCCTGAACCTAATGCTGCTTTTCCCCTTCCATACCTATTATTAAACTTGCAAATTTACATTATAATGGCACAGTAATTGAGTAGTTGTCTCTAGAACCTTTTCAAAGCTTTCTTCAAGATTTTGAGATGCTGAGCAAGGAAAGAGAAACAGCTCAGGATGTCTCATTTTTGTCCTCTGCCACTTGTATCAGCTACCCTTATCAGTGTCTACAGTATTCTTTAAAGCATTTTTTGACAGACAACGGTATTATGATGAAATTATTTTACAAATGTTTTAAATGAAACTTTTTGATTGATACTAATAATTATTATACAGAACAAAATATTTTTATTAATGGAATACCAGAACATGCTACATTATTCTAAAGAAACTCACTCTAGCTTCTTGTGAAATTACTAATTCAGAGTCCAGCAACAAGCCTTGTGGTATAGCTGTTTATTTATCTTCAATTTTCATAGGCAAAACCCTATTTGTCATTTTAACTTTTCCTCACAGAGCATGTTAGTTGTCCTCTTCCCCTGGACTGAGATTGGCAATAGGAAGGATCTTCATGGTTTGTTACTTTTGTTAAAAGAGAGGATCTGATTTCTGAAATTAGTTTTCTGTATTCCAGACAGCAGTAAAGCAAGTCCTCTTTCTATCCACCCAATTCTTCATGAAATGTCTTGAAGATTTCTGTCACTTGTACTACCAGCATTTGAGACAGCCAGAAAATATTTTTAACAAGAAATCATAAACAATGGGGGGAAAAAACCATGACTCCATAATTCTCATCTGGTGATTGCCTTTAATATCCACTTTTCCTCTGTTAGACTTATTTAAACTTACATTTTACTTAAACTTACTTTTTTAAATTACATTTTTCAGGGATACTTACTAAAGTCCTCAGGCATAGAACATCATAAGAAATAATATCCAGGCTGTGTGTGTGCAATGTATAGAAGTAGATAGGAACTTAAAGCACCTCAGCTGCTATGAGAGGACATAAAAATATCTGAAATCAAATAGTCTGAATTGTGTGCAAGAGAGATTTTTGTTGGTGATTTTCAGATATATCCCTTTTCTTTTCTCTTCTCTGTTCTCTCCCCTCAGAAATAATTTTCTGTCAAAACTTGTTTTATCATTGATTGTCTCTTTACTGTTGTTACTTTGGAAAACATAAAACCCTTCTAGCTACTTATGAAAGGAAACTCCCTTCTAGGAGAAATCTGGAGAATGCATCTTGATAAAAGACATTTTTTTTTTTTTGAAAAGGGAAGGGGAAACAGACAATATAAAAATATACATAAGAATATACCTCTATATCTGTCCATGGCATGAGTAGTGTTTTTAAAAGTTTCAGAATGAAGATATACAAACAGATACTGGTCAGGTGATTTTTGGGTACTGGAAAAGTATTTCCCATGGAAGGTCAGTTTGGGTACAGTATGTTGAAGGAATAGAGATCATTAAAAAAACTGGTGAGAAGTCATGCAGCTGATTTGGAAGAAAAGGTTCCAGAGCAGCATCATGGCTTATCCCCTTACAATCTGATGAAGACTATGAATGAGGAGAAACATGTTTGTTCAATGAGGATTTTAGTGAAAACCTCGTTGGAAGTTACACTGGCAAAAAATTAATTTCTGGACCACTGGGGGCTTTTAAGAGTTCCCTGTTGGTCACAGCAAAGCATTTGTGTCCCAGATAAAAGCTGCAAGATATGATTCATCACCACATTGTACTGTGCTTTCCCTTTGCCCTGCCACCCATAGGAAGAGCAGTTCTATCCTGACAAATGAGCTGGAATTGTACAGAAGTATCTGGCTTGACACTCCCAGGACTGCTGTCCAGTTTTAGCTGTGCCCTTGTGAGTGGTGGTATGTTCATTTGAAATATTGTTATACCATAAGGCATTTATATTCTTCCATATTGTCTGCCCTATTTTTTTTCTCTTTTATGTGTGTGGTTACTTAAGTTTTTGTACCTCTGATGTGAACCAACACCCTTCCACACATCTCAGAAGCCACTGGAAATATAATGTGAACAGTAGTTTGTAAATTAAATATGCTTAAGTAGCAGAAAACTGCAGTAACTAAGGGTGATATATGGACTTGGAAGACTAAATCTAGCTTTGTGGATTCAATTATAATTACAGCTGTATTAGCTGGCACGTTGGCAAGACGAACCTGCCAAAACTGGCTTACTAGAAACTGAAGAAAGGCTGACCACATCATCAAAGAATAGCTCTGTGATGACATAGTACCTGCAGCTCTCCAGCTGATGGCCCACAGGCCCAGCTGAAGACACTAGTTGGTTTGTTGGGAGGCATCAAACAGAAGGGATGATGGTTTGCTGCCAGGGTCAATGGCAAGAGGAATGCTTCCCCTTAGCAAGTTTAGGGAAGTCTCCAGAACAAAGAAGGGGAAATTACAAAAATATATTGGATTTTGGAGGTGTCAGAGCCAGGTTACAGTTACTTATTAGAGAGGAAAGGTTCAGAAATGCAGTGCTTAACACTCTCTCCAGCTCTGCTAAACTATTTATGAAGAGCTAACTGTAATTAGAAATCCAAATTTAAAAAATGGTAAACCAAAAATTTACTTTAAAAGTGGGCAAATGGCCAACACTTTTTACTGAGCAACACTGGAATGTTAATGCAGAACATACGCAAAACTGTTATGAAAAAAAATACACCTCTTTAATTCTAATATTCAAATAGAATGAATGATAATTGCATTAGGCACCAATTGGGAGTCAGCATAGGTCCCTGAGAACTGGAAATCCGCTATATGTTACAGGATAAATTGGTACTGACAGAGCCAGTTTAAGAAAATTTTTTACAGGGAAAAAATCTGAAAGTGAGGAGAAAACACAGTTTTTCTTGTAGAATGAATGAAACTGTTTTGTCAGTTAGTAGGAACTAGAATAATACCTGTCTAATTTAACTTTTTTTTTAAAAGTGCCTTTGATCTAAAATGCATAATCTCATACCAAATACTGGAATTTGTGAATAATCTATGTAACTGCTTTCCCAACCTGGTTCATTCATTTGTTTAAGGTTTAAGAAAATAATCACCTGAATCATTGGCCTGATTTTGTCCCTCAACACCTACCCAAGTGGATTCATAGGGAGAATTTATGGTGGGTGAAATGTAATTATCTGATCTGGAATTCACCCAGAACCTGAGGTGATTAGTACAAGGTTTTCCAGGCACCTTTTTCACTTACTGATCACTATTTCTCTGTGGTGGTTTTGATGATGGATAAGCCAAAATCACTGGAGTGAGAAATAATGTAAAATATTTCAAAACCTGAATGCAAAGCATGGTGCTGTACTTTGGCAACAGCCACATCAGAAAGGCTCTACTGAATCAGAATCCTTGGTAGTGCTTTCTCCTGAGCAAAGGGGATCCATTACAAAGGGTTGTGGCATAAAGCCCAGAGAGGAAACCTTTGCTGGGTTTGTGCTACTTCTCTCCAGAACCAGTCCAAGCCTCTCTGCATCCTGCTTCTAGAAAAGACAACCCATGCGAATCACTCTTGCTGCAGTCAATCAGGTCCAGCCACTGCTTTTGGCTCTGTCTCAGTGCTCTTGTTAGAGCTAAAAGTGAAGCTGGTTATGGAAAGGACAAAAGGAATGTCTGTGTGCATGGAAGGAAAGGATTAAATAGAGAGTATGTGCTTTTCAGGTGAGTCAAGAGAATCAAGTCAAGAGCTAAAGGGAGAAAGGGATCAAACTATTATTTATTCAAAATGAAATTGTGACATTAAAGATGAAATGCTAATCTTTTTCATATCACTGAAAAAATGCACAGTGCGTTCCCATCTTGAATTTCGGTCACCAAAATCCATAGGAAAACTAAAGAAAATACGAAGGAAAGCAACAGAAGTGATCAGGGAAAGGGAACAGTAATAACACAATGAAACAGAAACTAGAAAAAACTCAGCTGGGAGAGGATATAAAATCATGTTCTGTGTGAAATTTTGGTGCACAAAACAATTTTTTCACTAAAAGAGGAAATATGGTCATTTGTATTTCAAAATAGAAGTATCAGATGACAGTACCAGGTAGGAGATTCAAGACAAGTTTTTTCATATTATTCACAATACAGCAGTGAATACAATGCCATAGGACATCAAAAGACAAGGGGATTTAAAAACTGGCGAGGCTCATCCACTGAAGAAAGTTACTGCAAGGGTTGTTAAATACAAAGGTGTTGCCTCTAATTTTTTCAGTTCTTAATTCTTTCAGGCTGGAACTGAGGGAGGCTTGCTAGGCAAACAGCATTTTGTGTTGCTCTGTTTGTTCTGTTTCCCCCAGATATCCAGTAAAGGATATCTGGGGGAAACAGAACAAACTCTGCTGGGCTGAACACACTTTGATCCAATCAAATACTGTTTATTTTGGATCTTCTCACCTTGATTTTTCAGGGCCATGTGCACACAGACTGCCTGGGAAAGACAGAATCTTCCCAGAAGTGTTGGACTGACAATAACTCTTCTAGAGTGACTATAGAGCTTGCTATAAATAAAGGCCCAGGAACACAGTTAGCCCCCCATGAACTTCTGCTGAGTTGGAGATGTCCAGCTATTTAGGGAAATCCCAGGCAAATATATAAGGCCTGCTCCCCCTTCCAGTGTTCCTAGATAAAACTTTCTGTCAGAAGAAGGAGGAAATACCCAGGAAACTCAGCCTTTGGGTAGACCTAAGGGTTATCATATACTTAAAATGGATTAGGGAGCAAAAGTGAAAAGGAGATGGTGATCTTAACCCACATGTTTCTATGCCAAACACAAAAATAAAAGTACATGCTACTAAATCCATGCCCTAACAGGAAAATCACAGTCTGTAGTACACAATCTGCATTGGAAACCGAATGGTTGGTTTGCTTATATCTATTCCATGCCAGAAAAATCCCTAAAAGCTGCGTTATCCTGGAGAATTCAAATACTTTTGCTCAAATCCTCACATTTTGTGTTTAAATAGTCAGAATTTTTGAAAGTAATATATAACAATTAAAAAAAAAATCTTGCAGCCAACCAAAGGGAATCACCTGATTCTTATCTTCGTAAACAAAGTAAGTCATTTTAGAGGGGAAATCTGAAATTTAAATCTTGTCTTGAAGTAAATATCCATTATTTCTTTCATTCAGCATGTGGCTACAGACTAGCATTTCAGGAGAGATAATTTCACAAAATTGACAAGAATGATGAATGTAAATCACCTGTAGAAAACAATGTTCAAAAAAAAGAGATAATGAAGAAATGTTTAAAAAAGTTTTCTCTCTTATCCAAGAATCACAATCCTAGAATTAGAAAATGCTAATGGTGCTAAAGGAAAATAGTCTAGTAGAGAGGAGAAATGGTCGCAGACATGAAAATTAAAATCCATCTTGAAGGAAGAGAAATAGAGCAAAAACCAACAGCAAAGCACAGTACTAGACAAGAAGCTGCAGCAAAAATTATGAAAGAAGCCAAAGAACGAAAGGAGTAACACCTTGCCAAACCAGGGAAGTGTAGTAGCACCAAGGAAATCCAGAGTGTATCCATGACATTATTGGAAATATTATTCCAACTGCTACTTATGACACGAAAGAAGCAGTATTCAATAGTTATTCCTGCTTTTTATTCAGGATGGAGCTGAAGGAGACATTCTTATCAAAGGGCAGTGCTGAAAACATTTCCAGTTCTAGAGCAAAGCAGGAGCCTGATAAATCACTAGGTAAGAATTCCCACATCTGCAAGTGGGAAGAGACAAAAAACATGAACTGTTTGAAACACTGAAGAAACTGTAGAGGTGTAAAAAAAGGCTATAACTGAGGTAACACTGTGAAAGTTTAACTATAAGGATGTCATCTTTGTCATTAGTCCCTGGCAGAATAACGTAATGCATCATTTGCAACTTCTTTAATTAAAAATTAAAGAAGTACATATTTATTATGTACTACTGAATGACAAATTAATGCAAACTTTTTTTTGGTGTAGCTTTTTTTTCATATCTGTACTTTCAAATCTGTGATGAAACTAAACATTCAGTGATAATAATGTTGATACAGATTATTGTAGGATATCTGACTTGAATTTTCTTTTACTTTGACCAAGAAACAGTTATAAATTCTGAATATTGGTCCGTGAAATGAAGGACTGGTTAAGTACTCTTGTGGAAATATGAACAAGAAATCACTCATGAAGCATCTCTGATGGAGTAGTTTAATTTAAGCTTCAATTCATGGTCAACTGCTACTTAATATTTTTATTGATGAATTGGAAGAAAAAGAGAATTGTTATGTATCTTTAGAGATTACATTGTTAGGAAAGAATGCTTAATAGCAAAGACAATTAATCAGTTACTTTGAATAATTTTCTTTCTGTGCAGCTGCAGGCAAGTGAAATAGTTTTCAGTAGAAGCAGATTGTATTTACAGAGCAGGGAAGTATCTCTGCAAGTGGCTTGTGAGGTGTAAAGGATAAACAAATGACTTCAAATCCCCAGTATAGCACTGAAACAAAAAGTGTAATGCAATTCTTATGTATATAAAGAGAGGAATGTGGAGGAAGCTGGAGGATGTTATGTTAGCTCTAGATGTGGTGATGGGAACCACTACCAGGATGCTGTGCTTTGAGCTGAACTTTACTCCTGTAGGAAATTGTGGAGGTAGGAAGAGCTTTGACATAAAGTTATAGGATGGTGAAAGATCCTTTACAGCTGACTCTTGGGGACCCCTCTCCACCTGTATTATCTGTGAATGAGATTGTTGACAAGAATCAAGTTTGGCATGACTGGATGAACTGACACTTGATAGCAAATGCTCTTCATCTTATCAGAATTCATGACTGAAAATAAATGCAATCAAATTCAACCTTGAAACAAAGTGGAAATTTTAGTCCTTTTTGAGTTAATTGATCATTCAATTGACTTACTAAGTTTGACTTGTGTTTCCTCTGTCCCTGGTAAGCATTAAATTTTGCTAAGTTTTTTCTAGCTGAAATAAAAGTAATTTGAAAAAGATTTATTGCATATTTGTTGAGTCAATGTAGCTAATTATACCATATCACCTCACGCTGTAATGTCTAAAACTAATAGTTCTACTCTATCAATGTTTTTTTCTTTTTTTCTGAGATACATTCCTGGTCATTTATCCCATGATATAGATGCATTCCCAGCTTTGAGGTTGGCTGTAGCAATGCATACTTATTTGGTACAAAAGTTTGCTCCAGCATGTTTGCAGACAATGCAAACCCAGAGTGGTACATGTCTAAATGGACAATGATCTGAACAAGTCTCTACCTTAATGTAAATCTGCCCATGACTTCTTTGGAGATACTTAAAACCCACCTGGATACAACCCTGTGCAACCTGCCCTGGGGTGAACCTGCTTTACCAGGGATGTTGGACTACAGGATCCCCAGAGGTCCCCTCCAACCCCAGCCATTCTGTGATTCTGTGATTCCTGATTCAGTGAGCACACAGGGTTCTCGTGAGAGGTGCAATTGCAAACTTAGAGTGACCAATGCAGATTAGAGCAAAGAAGACATGTTCTGTCACCAAGTTTCCTCCTATTCCCTAATGGAAACTCTTCATAGTTCCTCCTAGTGCTTACAAACAGCAGAGCAGAAATAATGTTTGAAATTGCCTGTGATGTTCTAGTTACTTCTCAGTATTTTTGATGAAAACCTGAGAAAATCTTTTGTAAAGACTCTATCTGAGTACAATTTCTCTAGCCCAAGGTTTCCAGCCTAAACCTTCTGGACTGCTCCCTCTCTGACCCTGGTAAAAATTCTCTTTGTGTCAATGTTTCTGCAGCAATGCTCTCAAACAGGGAAATTATTTGGTTACAGGGTGGCAGACAAATAAATATATTTTTTTCTTTAAAGTAACCTAGTTTAGAGCTTGCCTGAGACCAGAGCCACATAAATAAGTTCAGTGGCAAAAATAGCTGATGGAAAGGAGGAGAGGGGGTGAGCAGAGGAGAGCTTGCAGAAAAGAAAGAAATCGAAAGGGATCTTTCACCCTGACTTTGCTGTGAAAGGCTCCATAGTGTGAGTGTCTCTGCACTTTGATTCTTTCTTTCTCTCTTTCTCTGACATACAAGTACATGTACACAAATTCTCTTCCAAAAAACAGCCAGCAAAACCGTCCTCCAAGATAATTTGAATTCCTTAGTGATCTTGGGTGTGCCTTTGTTTCAGCTCGAATACTGCTATCACATCATAAATAAGCCTGTTTCTATTATCTTAAATGAAGAGTGATGGTCACACCCAGCAGTTCCAACTAGATTTAACCCAGCCTATAACAGTATTAATCCTAGATCACAACCATAAGCTTCTCCACATGTTTCAAATAAGGGAAAGTAGCGTAAACCCCACACAGTTTTACAAGACCTTGTTCTAGTTCATGAGTGGATAAACTGCAGTTTCAAAAGCCATTTTAGCCTGAACAGGAAACCAAATTATAATAAAAATGACATGCAAATCCTGTTTTCACTGCAATGCTTAAGCCAATAAAACAATGAACTGAGTTTATCAAAGTACCATGCAGTTAGTCCTCTCACAATGCCAGGTCCATCCCCACCAAGATCAGGTATGGAAGTTGAACAGTTCTTCAGTGGTCCTAAAATAGCCTTGTTTCAAAGGAGAAAGTTTCTCAGGCAGAGTGGACCTATAATGCACCTATTACAGCACCTGTAACAGGTTCCTTGAATAAATAGTGTTGTGAACAGAGACCTGGGCATTAGCCACTCTTCATTTTCTTTGTGGTTATTTAGCAGTATCAGTAACTTATCAGGACTTTATATGAATTTTTTTACCACAGCCTTTCTTTTTGGTGTACTTTGATTAAAACAGAGGGAAGGCTATATTGTGTATGACTGTTTTCTGCAATATACACTATACAAAACAGCAGTAAAGGCAATAGGGTACAGACATCAGGGTACTGCATAAGCAGGCAAAATGTATGTTTCTACACTGTGTAGATACTCTGGCAAATGTTCCCACTGATTTGGGAATGAGGAAACTTTGTTTTCTTTAATAAGTTTTCAAACAACTGTTTGTATCCCTGAAAATAACAGACGCAACCTGAAAAAACTGACACAAGCTAAAAAAGTTGAAACAGTAACACAATGTTTGTTTAAGTTTGTAGTTGATAGAAATCTACTTCTTTTTACATCCTTGTTTAACTAGGATGGGGAGAACCTAGTGAAAGCTAGTATTAGAAGGTATCACATAAGTGAGAATGAGATGAGGTAGAATTTTTGAGAAATTTCAAAGAGCTGGGCAAGGGAAGGTGAGGATTCCCTTTATTTCATGTTTTTACTCTTCCTCAATACTGCCAATCAACTGGATGATTTTTCTGATAGTCTAGGGTTTAGTCATCTCATGCTTCTTTAGCTTAGGTCATTTGCTGGAGAATTTGGATTTTCTCATCAGCTTAGATCCTTGTAACTCTGTTAAGGTACTGATTTCATTTTTCCCCAAAAGTGGGGAAAATGTTGAAGAAATGCATCAATGCAATGTTGATTTCCAACATAGTCCCTTCATTTAGAACTTGCTGGACAACACAAGTGACAGTTAAGATAGATACATGTTTTATCTGTTTCATTGATGGCAGATTTAGCAGAAATGGCCTTTTAGTGCTGTAATGCCACACTCCATACCACCATTCTCCTGATCCTCAGCAGCCCACACACATTCTCCCAAACCTCATATTCCCACTTCAGTGATGAACTTGTGTTCCTATGAATTCAAAATAGTAAGCACATTCCACATGGAAATTGTAGGAAGAGTATAAAATTACATTTAGTATCAGAATAAATAACACAAGGACTTTATTACAGGCTACATCGTTCATTTTACATTTAGTCATCAAAACTTCCATTATTCAATTTAAGTGAATGTGTCACATAATTTCCAGACTCCTGCTCCAGAGTACTGGAGAATCCAAGCAACTTATTTCAGAACTTAGGTCCAGCTTCCCATTGAGCATTCAGGTCCTGGAGCACACAGACCTTGGGCAGCTTGTTGATTCTGTGGTAGCAGACACAGCCAGCCACGAGGGTTTTTTTCCCTTCCTGCTGTGTTTGGCAAGAAGAGCACAACCTTTCCTGTCACATGTGGTCCCTGCTCAAGTTATCCATACTTTTCTTACCACAAGGTTAGATTACTCTAATGCACTCCGTGTGAGGCTACATCTTGAGGCCATTTGGCAACTGAATCTAGTGTGCACAATTCAACCACCTGTTTATTAAGTGGAGCATCATGCAGAGAGGACATAAAACCCCCCAGTCTCCAAAATCTGCAATGGCTGCCAATAAATTTCTGGGCTGAGTTCAAGGTGTTGGTTTTAACCTATAAAGACCTAAGTGTTTTGGGATTTGGTTACCTGAGAGACTGGCTTTCTTTCGGCATGAAACTGTGCTTTTAAAGTAGATATGAAGGGAGGAATTTGAGTTAGTATCACTCAGGTGTAATAAGGGTGCTGGCAGGACTTCTGTGTGCAAGGTCTCTGCAGTACATCCACATTATTATAGGTTTATCTATTGTGAAATATCTCTGATTGTGGAAGAACTCAAAGCTAACATGCCAGTCTGGGTCTGAACCAGGCCTAGAAACACTCATGCTGGAGCACATTGCTCTGCTCTGATTTTTCCCTTTTCTAAATGCAGTTGCTACTTGCATCAAATGTGTTTTGGTAACTTAACTTAAACCTGATGTTAACAGCTGTTAACCCAGCTAAGGCTTGCATTGTTTGTTTATCATCTGTCTCTGAGGTACCTCTCTCTCCTGATTGACTGTGTTGGGTAGTAAAGCACCTCAAGAACTGTCAGAGGAGAGTTACATGCTACAGCAACCTAGACATTTTTCCTGCTGGTGGGTTAGAGTCAAGTTGGACTATTCCTGGCCTTCAGACCTGTGAATACTTCTCCCACAAATACATAAAATGGTGCAATGCCTGTTCTCCAGACATTTAAGTGCCCTGGTAAAGTTTACATCTCTGACACTGAATTCCCAAACTGATTGGTCTCACACTTTTTGTCAAGAGCAGTTCCTGGCCCATGAAACCCTTTCCCATGTGCCTGGGCACTGTAAGGAAGAGTGCTCATGAGTGTGGGTCCAAACCAGGACAGGGATCCTGACAGCAGTTAAGTTGTGCTCATGGTCATGAGAAAATATTTTTTTTCATGCTTCCATGAGTTTGGTTGACTAGTAGGGAAGTATCCTGAAAGTCTTGAAGCCATTGGCCAAAACCAGCCTTCTTTATGACCAAAGAACCAGGTTACCAAATAACAAAGATTCTCAAAGAGTTTTGAGAAAGTATTCTCAGGACTTTGAGACCCTGACACTGTCCTGGCCTGATGAGCCAGGACAGGAAGATTGATTTTACAGAAGAGTGCAGCCTTGTGACCTTACTGGATATTTGTCAGCAATGGGTCAATCTCCTTGAAGATTTTTCCCGTTACTCTTCCTGGTGTAAGAGGATGGTACTGCTTTCATTATATTTCTGAGGAAAAAACACTGCTGAGACAGAGTTACTCAAAGCCATATTGAAAAGGAAGTGGCTGAGACAGCAAATAAAAGCTTGCCTCCAAAGTTCAAGACTTGGAACATGATCTATATTGATCCTCCCAATAATATACAGGTCACAATAGTATAGGATGCATCATTCTTTCATACATTAGACAACAAATAGCGTAATGTTTGCTGTCCTGCGCCAGTGGAAGAAAAAATTAACTGTCTTGGTGTTTCTTAACCAGAGAAGGTTGTGAAGTTTCCATTGCTGGAGATCTTAGAAAATATCATAGATGTGGATGACTCTTCTTTGGGTCAGGCATTGGGTGTCTGCCTGAACTGTCTTTGAACTGTATGATTTTACAATCATGTTTTGCTCAAGTAGGGTTCTGTTACTTCAAAATGTGAGTGAAGCCATATTATTACACCAAAAGTTGTTTGCACACCTGTGTGAAGGTTGGTATAGAGCCTCAGCCTTCAGGTTCAAGAACTGCAGACATCTTGGGGGAAGACAGAGTTTTCTGGGGAATTTAAAAAGGCTGTGGAATTAATGACCCTGGTCAGAACCCTTTGACCCAATTAAGCATTTTTAAAAACAATACCTGATATTAGTCTCATTAAGAATAATAGATCCTACCAATGTGTTTCACACTCTCTCTGCATAAAAAATACTCATTATACATTTCTGAAATCTCCTGCTTGAGAGACTTCCTGGTCTTTCCAAACTCCTGGTCTTGAGTTTGTTCTCAAGACCCCACCTGCATGAAAATATCTCTTAATCTGGATTAATGTGAAATATCAAAAGCATCCATATAAGAGGAGACTGGTGATTTACCCCTTTGCTAGTTTTGTTCTGCTGAAAAATGTTGATTTATCAAAATGAAAAGTTGTGTCCATAAACATAGCCACTTTCCAGAAAATGTCTTTGAATACTTTTTCCTGTTAAGGAATTTCTTATCCTTAGACACATAATTATTTATCTGAAGTAAATAGTTCTTTTATGAAGCGCCTGAAGGTTATGGGGAAATTCATGTTCCACTTGATTCACGGTGGAAATTTTAGTCTACTAGAAACTGGAGGAAAATTATCTTAACTACATAAAATTGAAGAGTCTATCTACATATTGGAGAATAAAATTTTGATATGTTCAAATTTTTTCCTATTTGATAAAACAATTTCCTATTCTGTTCTATGCTGACCTCATTAGCAATTCCTGGAGAGGTTTATGGAAGATTCAGCCACTGTTTTCCTTTTAATGAACAGTTAATAAAATTTTGAAACCAAAGATTATAAACTCTGACAGTAACAGTTTTATTTGCAATCTTCAAGGTCCTTTTCTCACCTGCCTCTAGATTTTGTAAATAGATTTTGTAAATGCTCCCAACTGTGACATTGAACATGTCATGAACCTCTGCTGTTTCCCCACCATCCCCTACGCTGTCTTCTGTTCAAGCTAGCAAAATGTTGGAATTACTTTGTCTCACAGCTGTTTCCTTCTTGGTGAGGTCTGGTGCTAAAAGACCTTTCAAGCATCATCACTTGTCTCTTGGTGAGTTCTGTCAGCTGTAGCAGAGAGGTTGGTAGTTCATGAAATGGAGATATTTTGCCAGTGAAGAGGATTATGAGTTCTGCCAGCTGTACCAACAGAAAGAGAGATGCCTCTGGGCCAGCCAAACGAGACATTCAAATGCAATGCACTTCAACCATTAATGATCCAAGGGATGTACCAAGCCGACCAGTGTCTGCAAACTTGAGTTCTCTGTTAAAGACATAAGCTTTAATGGCACTCTCCACACTCCATTTCCATGAGACAATGTGAGGCACAGATGGAGCTCTAAATTATCCTCACCACTGCTTGATTGGAAACAAGTACAGTAGATTTGACAGGAAGCAGCCCCTGCCTTGCCTTTATAATGTGTTTCCTCTTGCAGTATTGCTGCAGCTACTTCTATTTTGGTGATGTGGTTGGCTTGCAGATGCTGGCTTAACACTTTTATTTTCTTCTTTGGGCTGCAAATAATTGGGATTTAATTAGTTCAGGGTTTAGGAGCTCTGACCAGAGAGAGCATGGTACACAGCTTCAGCCTCATCTTTTCATTTACGCGACAATTGTACCTTCCTTCCTATGCATCACTCAGGGTTTCTGAGCAGAGGCAAAGTTCAGCTATCATCAGACAAACAGACAGTAAGGGAGTTGGACCTGTACACCCATATCAAGAAATCTATTCAAGTAAAGTAGTGATTAATGGGCAGCTTGAAGTAATTTTCCTGTATTCACTCCTTACTTTCATTTGTGTTGCTGACATCTGTAGTTGGAACTGAGATTGTGTCAGCAATTCCTTTTCAGGTGTTTTGGCTTACAAGTTTTGTTTCTCAATTTTGTCAAACGTGAAAGCTATCAAGACACAGTGGATAGTTGATAATTCATCATATTATTGAAATGAAACTGTCCTTCTATCTTTGAAGGCTCTGTTCACTAGATGAAAAATTAAAGTTTCTCAAATTCTAAATATTGTCTCAAAATAAAATATTTAGTAGGGATTTGAAGGGGTTTGGAAAGGGATGAACAGATACTAAGAATTAAATATTTTGTAATGCTTTGCTACATGCTTGTTCAGCAGAAAGTAATTTATTAACTCATAATGGCTTCAGCTAAAACTGTGATTAATTTTAAGTTTCATTTTTTAATAATTTTAATTAAAAATGCTCTTAAACTTATTATTGTTGTTGTTGTTGTTGTTATTACCATTACTATTTAAAATGAGAGGCTGGAGAGCAGTGCTGCAGAAAGGGACCTGGGGGTCCTGGTTGATGGCAAATTGAACATGAGCCAGCAGTGCCCTGGCAGCCAGGAGTGCCAATCCTGTCCTGGGGACATCAGACACAGCATGGCCAGCCAGGCAAGGGAGGGGATTGTCCTACTCTGCTCTGAGCTGGAGCAGCCTCACCTCCGGTGCTGGGAGCAATTTGGGTGCCACAATGTAAAAAAGATGTTAAGCCATTAGAGAGCACCTAAGGAAGGTCACAAGGGTGATGAAAGGCATTGAGGGGAAGCTGTGTGAGGAGCACCTGAGGTCACTTGGTCTGTTCAGGCTGGAGGAGACTGAGGGGAGACCTCACTGCAGTTAAAACTACCTTGTGAGGGGAAGAGAGGGACAGACATTGATTTCTTCACTCTGGTGACCAGGGACTTGAAAGAAGGTCCTGAAGCTGAGTCAGGGGTGGCTTAGACTGGACATTAGAGGAAATTTCTCCATCCAGAGGGTGGCTGGCCACTGGTACAGGCTCCCCAGGGAAGCAGTCACAGCAGGAAACCTGACAGAGCTCAAGAAGTGTTTGGACAATGCTCTCAGGAGCATGGTGCAACACTTGGGGTGCCCTGTGCAGAGACAGGAGTTGGACTCCATGATCCTGATGGATCCCTTCCACCTCAGCTTATTCTGTGTTTCTAT
This sequence comes from Trochalopteron elliotii, assembly GCA_024734555.1. Taxonomy (NCBI): domain Eukaryota; kingdom Metazoa; phylum Chordata; class Aves; order Passeriformes; family Leiothrichidae; genus Trochalopteron; species Trochalopteron elliotii. Next base: position 1,500,027 of record JANPWX010000085.1, on the reverse strand, counting down.
AATAGGCTTCCTCTCAAGATTTTCTGCTATGGATCTCTGAGGTGTCTGCTTCCCTCATGCTGTGCTTTTAGCACTCTGTCCCCCAGACTGCCCAAACCCTTCTGACCAATGCAAAGTGTATTGTCTGACTCTCTGGTCAGCTGTATATCTCATTGTTGTTGTTGTTGTAATTCTTATGCAAAATTTTCTTTGGTCTGTAAATAGTCACACTGACTCTTGCAGTAGAATAGCTTCTTGCATTTTCCTCTTCAATCAGCTGACGAGAATAAACATAAGATATATTCCCTTACAGTGCAGGCATTTGTCTTTCAGGGAGTTCTCTGTCTCTTCCTTCACACCTCTGTGTGGTTTCCTCTCTCTATTGCTCTACCTTATGTGAATATAGTCATTTAGCTATCTATACTCTCAGTGGAAGATTTCCTGCTGAGAAATAAAGCAGTCTTATCACAACTGACTGAACTAGAATATTTTCAAAGGATTCATCTGGAGTTCATTAGGTGAAAGGAACTCTATCAAGTTACTTTCTTTCTCTCAGAACTGGAGAAGAACCTGAGCAGACTTATTTGTTCCTTGATAGCAAGAATAGAGCACTAATTTGTGTGTGACGGTCTCTATCTTCTCCGGAGCATGACAGGAGATAAAATTTTAAGCTGTAGTCCAGACATCATTGAATCTTCTATTTTTGTGAACAAAAACTGAGGTCTAATAATGAGACTCTTGTTTTGTTTTAATAAGTTAAATAAAGAACTTTGAAACAACTGTGTACCAGAATAAAGAACATGTGCATTACAGAGAGGAAAAATAACAGGAGCATATCCAGCAAGGAAGGCATTACAGACATCATGGACTCTGTTAATGTTGCATATCCATTTCAAAGGCATCAGAATAAGGTATTCTTCAAGGTGTGGGGATGTCAACAAAAATAAGACAGACCAGAAGATCACATAGGCATCTTTGAGCTTTAATCTTTCTAAATATCAGACAGAGTGCAATAACTTTGCTCATAATGTTCAAGGAATAAATAATTTCTTCCTCTTTAAATGTGGCTGCTGAAGTCAAAGGACTCTGTTGGGCAAGAGTGTGACTGAAAGGAGGTAGGTTATTGAGATAATTGAGTTGTGTAAAAGTGATTTAACATGAAGCATCAAGAATATATGGCAGTAATCTTCAGTCATGCACTGCCCAGTAGTCAACATTCTCTTAGGCTCTTACAAGGTTTGCAGTTTATGAAAAACATTTAAGTGTTTCTGTTACACATCTTGGTTGCCATGTTAACTTGGCTTCCATCTGACTTCAACAAACCCAAAACACCTCCTTACATACTTGCTTTATGACATTTCATTAGAATGCCAATATAACAGTTTTATAGTAAATGTAGGATATGGCAGGAGACTAAAATAACACTATATTCTCTAAACACTTTAATCTAGGTTTAATAATTTTAAGGTTTTTAGACATTTGTAACTTAACCTGTGGGCATAATCTAGTAGTAACAGTGCTTGAGAGAAGTTATGAGCACTGTGCTCTGAGATTATAAGTGGCTCAAATAACATAGTGGTTCCAAGGGAAACTAAATCTTTTAAAAACCCCTCAAACATCAGTTTAAACTGTTAACTTTAATTTTATTTTAAATTCATGTTAGAGTAATTGCATCAAGCTGGGATTATGTGTGTTCTCTGATTCTGTCTTACAGCACTTCTGCCTCTTTTAACCATTTCCTGTATGGGTGATTCTTACTTGTTGTTTATTAATGGAAGTTTCTCCCTCCCAGGGCATTTTCAGTTAAAACAATATCTTACTGATGAGAGCTTTGCTGGAACATTATTGGCAGCACATATAATTTATGCATTATGAAGAGAAGCATGTAATGCTTAATGTATGTAGGATAAATTTTATTTTGCAAAGGATTTGTCAATTTAAAAATAGGTGTTCGATATCCAAAAGATAGAAGATTATCATTATTATGGAAACATGTATTTCTCCTTTATATAGAAGATTGCTACTTTTTACTGGATATATCTTCTTTTCAAACACCAAGCAGGAACAACAAAAGCAGCATTTTTTACAAGTTTTGCATGTGCATGTGTGTCCGTGTTGTGGTGCTTAACATGACACATCTCACAGGAGTCCAAGATGGAGAAAATGTTGGGCAAGTACCTCTGAGAACCACACATCCTTTTTAGCCAAAATATTTGTAGCTTGGGGGAACTAGAATTGTTCTGTGAGTTACTGTAAACCTCAAAATAGTCTTAGGGAGAAAAAACCCTAAACTTTATTACCTTTGTTTTACAGCAGAGGAAACTAAGAGACAGACAGGATAAAGCCAAAAATGTTACTGAAGATGACAACAGAGAATGTGGCTTCTTGTTGGCGCACTTTGAGCAAAACTCTCATTTCAAGAAAGCTGAGGAACCTACAGCAACAGAAGCAAGAAGGCTGAGAACCTTATTTGGTTAGCAGAATAGGAGAAACCTAGCCCCAGGAATATCTCAGTCTCTGGAAAAGAAAAATAGAGCAAAGAATTAGCACTAGTACCATGGTCTAGCACCAAGAATGCTGTTTATGTATGATGTACTAGTTAAGCTTTAGTCCAATTTTTTCCATCAAGTCCAAACAGCCTTAATTCAACTTGATCTTACTCTGAGATGAATTAATATATTAGATATGTCCTTCAAAATAACAATATAAAATACTGCTTAATGAACAGTGGAGAAAATAGGCAGATGCCTGGAAGAAACTTTCAAAAATCAGTCTAGCTTTTAAAGGAACCTGAATGTGTTCTGCACTTCCTTTATCCCAAATTCACATACAGTTCATACACTTGTTTACAATTAATTTAATGCCATGTATATAGAAGTTTGATGTTCTAGACTCTTCAAGCCCTAGAACTTCTAAGTGTTTTCCTCAGCTGCTGAGTTAAGATAATAACGGATATGTCATAAAAGCAGGCTCATTGATCTTCCATGAATCCCTTGTCCCAGTACTGATGAATTATGTTGTTACTTAGGTTTTTATATATCCCAAGCAGTATTTCTAGCACTGTACCACCTTAACCATAAGGAATTTGTTTTGCTGTGGAACCTTTAACACCAAAAAAAACCTGCCAAGTGACCCTATACATAAGTGACTAAGAAAATGCTGGGGTTTTTTTTATAACTGCCTGGACTAGTAAAAAACCCAAACATACCCAAAGAAGACATTGGATTCTCCTTCTGTCCTTTCAGGGATTCCTCCATATCACAACACCAATCTGAGACTTAGCAGAAGCTCATTTCAAATGAGAGGTGTCATTTCAAAGACAAGAATGGGCTGTTCTGCTCGTGGACTTGGACATAAAACAGAAGGAAAATAAAAGCCTGGTGGCTGAGGTTTGCCACAGAAAAAGTAGCTAGAGTAAACACTGGGTTTTTATGGGTTTCCAGCTTTTGGCTGCTGCCCTACTCCATGTGTAGATTAAGTCAACCTCTGGCTTTAAACTCAGTGCTCCTTTGAAGTTGTGTGCCTGCTCCAGATTATGTCTTTCTCCCAATGAATGGCCCAATATTCTTGTGATCTGAAGGGCAGAGATTAGACAAGTTATTTGGTAGGTGAGAGCCACATGTATTCTCCTCTTCCTCAATTATAACAAGAATCTAAATCACAGTATTTCACTCCAGGGAGGAGGCACCTTTGCTCTGTATGTGAATGAAGGCTGATGCTCTCCCTAGCTTGCCTGGTAAAAAGTTCTGGCTTGGGGTGTAGTCTGTGAATTAACTTGAAAAAGCTGGGCTCTAGACTCTTCAAAAATACTTATGAAGAATGGCTGGGAGTTGTGTATTTTTGCAGAAGACACATTTTCCTCACATTATATGTATGGAAGCATTGACACAGTGGATAAACCCTGGATACCTCCAGGATTCATCCAAAAAGGCACCTTGGAGTTACAGTTGGATTTAGGTGTTTAATCTAACTGTTGTCTGGATTATTTATCACTTTTTTCCTCACAATTTCTCTTTGAATTTCTCCTCTTACTGGAAAACCAGTATGTTACAAATAAGCATATTCCCAGCAGCTGGCAGTAAGTTAAAGAATACTCACCCTGCAGCATTTCAGGTCTTAATAAAGCCACTGACCCAAGAAATAGAAACCTATAAAATTTAGTGCTGGCGGGTGAAGAGCTTTCCACTGAACCTGTCTTCTTAGATCATGGGGTTTGGCTAAGCTGTGTTTATACACTCTAACCATGATACAATACATGTGTATGGGCCACTGTCTATTCCAGATCCTGTCCGACCAGGTGGCAAAAGTATCACAATTTGTCCCCACACCCCTCAGCCCTGGTGGGCATGCTAACTTCTGTCCAAACAGCCTAAACACCCAAAAAACTCCTCACTTTCTCTCTAGCACATCCACTATTTTGTGGGGAGCTACTCCACTGCCTGATGGAGAGAATTCACCTTGTAAACACTTTTACTGTCAAAACTTGGCTTTTGAAGCTCTGCACCAGCTCCCATTACTCGCCTTTGACTCTGCTCCCCCCACAGACAGACCTCCTCAGTGTGTCCATGTCTTCATTGCCTCAGCAGAAACCTCACAGCAAGTGCTGAGAAACAAAAAAGCTGTTGTGAGGTAGAAAGTGTGTCAGTGCAAAAATAAAAAGGATGGGACAAAAGAACAAAACTAACAACAGTCTGAACAGCCCTACAATTGAGGAGGGAAAAATTTTTTTACTCCTTGTTCCTGCAACAAGCAAAGACTGAGAGTCAGGAGACTGTGTCTGTCTAAGTCCTGTCTAAAGATTTTGGGGTTTATAGTTTGATTCCAGCTTTATTTATTCCAAAAAGCATATAAAAAATGTTTTGACTTTGCAGTGCTTCTGTAGATAACCAAGACAGATACACAGCATCCTAGATAGGACAGCTGAGTATTGAGTATTGAGTCCAGCCTAAGCACTGGTGAACTACAGACATAATGCCTAGAACCTGAAAGGGAAGATAATCTGAGCATACTTATGCTCAATGCATAGTCACTTTTCTTAAAATATAGATGGGAATTAGACAAACATCTTTACTATATTGCTTGTTCCTGGGATGCTGGTTCATACCCACCCCAGCCTGAAGATGCTTGGACGTTCTGCTCCCACTCTGAATGAAAGTACCCAAAGACTGCCAATGAAAGTAGGCAAAGTGTGTTACTCTTCTGTGCACACACACACACACATGCCAACACCCAAGTGTACCTCTGTGCACTCACATATGATGCTTAATCATGAAACCACGTATTGGAACTACTCCCTGAAGACTGTGAAGATCTGTCCTTTTGGTCCTTTTTTCCTAACATTTGTAAGAAATGTTATCCTTTGACCTTAAATGGGACTAAACACAGCCCATAAGTGAATGGCATAATACCAGGATAGAAGACATTTACACTGAATTAAGGGCTAGTGAAAGCAGTGTCGCCTAAGCCTTGGCTCCAAACCTCAGCCCTGGCTATAAACAGTCTATCCATCCTGGCTGTTCTCCATGGACACAGCAAGAGATTCCCCCTCCCTCTTCCTTTCTTGTGATGTGGTGGTGGCAAAACTCGTGTCCCCACTGCTTTTGTAATGTGAGAAACACCTATATCCTACAGCAGGAAATAGGACATAGGGATTAATGTCTCTTATCTGGAGAGCCTCTAACTCCATCCCACCAGGAAATGTCTACCTACTTAAAAGGCAATGGCACAATCAATGAACAGATTGCAAAGGAGGAAAATTGAACCTGGAAATCTTTTATTCCTTAGTATGAGAGCTGGCAAAGAAGGTTAACAAGAGCCATTTGTCCTCCCACCCCTAACACACACCCCTTTCAAGAATGAATTCTATGTCTTCTGCCCTTACACTGATTAGTTCAGCTTTCATGACAAATGGATGGTGTGGTGATCCTTGCCAGAAAGAAAACCCCTCTAAATCATTAATCTTTAATAAAATTTTAAAGGCTCGGGCATATTCATGTGTTATTTGGAAAAATATGGTTAACAGAAGTCATTGACTCATAATGTCACCTTCGCTTAACTAAATATGAATCAACAGATTTGGTGGGCCCAGGCCAAGCCTTAGCAGAAGGGATTGTACATTGCAAAGGCTGCTCCCTACCACTGGGATAGCTTGGCAAGGCTTGCTGGAAGCATCAGCAGAGGAGCTGTAGATGAAATGAGGAGGGCTATCCTTTCTACCATCCTGTATCCTGAAGGGCCAAAGGCCACGAGCAGTATGAGAGAGTGATTCTGTGCCAAATACAGCAGGAGTGTGTTTGTGTGCAGCAGGTGTTGAAAGAATGGGCTTTAGAACAGGTTAGATGACTAGCACTCTGTGGCTGCCTGCTTCTTCCCACTGATTCCAAGGCAGCTTACTCCAGAGGCAAACTTCTACACTGCAGATTTCTAAAAGTGAATAAGACAGTGCCATTCCCTGTTGCTTTTCACACTTCCTCTCCAGAAAACAGAATTATTTCAGTTATAATTACTAGTGACTACCAGTGATCACTCTCTTGGTCACTGAAGTTACCAAGTAAATATAAACTGAAAAAGAAGTCTTTTTGCTAATTCTTCTGTATCACTTACTTTTTTAGATCATACTAAATCCTATACATACACCAGAGTGGAAAACCCTCAGTAGGTACCTATGGAGTCCATCACATATGGAATTTACTTCCAACATAATTCAGAAGAACAATAATATATGATCAGAAAATTAATGAACATATGAAAACACAAAGAAGTCTCCATTGCAAACAATTCAAGCAATTAATTGTCAAATTAAAAACTTAATATGCTATCCATCAAATGATATAAAATAAAGCCAGATTAGGAAGAGCTTGCATTCAGAATCTGTAAGTAAACTGTCATGAAGTGTGAAATATAGAAGTTTCATTTGATCTGAAAAGTTAAGCTCAGTCAATTATTCCCAAGCATCTTCTTTAGCAATATAGTAGCTGTGTTAAATCTAGAAATAGTGGACTTAAACACTGGCTTTAAAATCTAAAGTAAGAAAAAGCACAGATATAAACTTTATTTAAAAAAAAATAAAGGGAAGATCTTTGACAAAGACAAAAAAGGTGGAAAGGATACTATAGTCCTCTAAGACAGGAAGTCAGGATTGTATGGTCACTGGAAATCAATACTGTTAGTTCCTGTGAGAAGTAGATGAAAAATATCTAAAACCAACCACAGCTACAAACATCTGGATGCTCAGCTGCCCTGTTGGATGAGAGGAAGCAGGTGTAGTTGTCCTCTTGGTTTGAATTAGCCTTACACTGCTGATGGCAGATATTCCTGGAAGAGGATAACAGCCCCCAGATGGAAACATGACCAGTCCCAATGCAGTGGACAGGACTGTCTGGATTTCAGTGGAAGAAATGGTGCTTGGGTACAGTTAGCCACAATAAGGATCTCATCTCTGAAAGTCATAACCTTTTCCATAGCCTCTTTCCTCAGTAAACACTCTCCCTTGAGCCAAGAGAGAGATGGGAGAGCCTCAAGCAGATGGAAAAGGAAAAGGAAAGACATTCAGCTGGCCTGCACACAGCAAGGCTGCAAGAACTGAGGTGTGTACGGACAGGATGTATCTGTTCAGAGAGGAGATTTGTAACCAATATTGTTCAGGTCAACTGAGCTGGAAAAACAGCTAAATTGTACAACTGTCTGGTTTGTGAATAGCATACTCTCACTTCAAAGAGGGCTGTATTTCAGACAGTGTTTGTTAATCAAGTTTATTTGTATGGATAAATGAGACTGTAGATGCAAACATTACATAACGATATATCTTGAGTACCAAGTACCTTTGGCACTTAAATTACTGTAGAAGCCACCATTAAGACCACTAATTCAAAACGAAGGAGATGCAGAGAAAGTTAATCAAAAGGAAATTGGACATGAAGCATCCATCTTTCTGAACAGGATTTCTTTACCTTAGGATACGAAAGCCAAGGAAGAGGAACATCAATGAGGATAAACAGTTTAAATTAGCACAAAACATATGGGTATAATAAACTGCCCATGAGATGTAAGGTGTGGGACATTAGAACCTGAAATGGCTTTCTAATAGAGATAAAAACATGAAAAAACACCCAAAGTAATTCTCAGCAGTTTTACAATTACGTGTAAGAAATCCATGTGAACAAAATGGTGCTGGTTTTGATTGGGACAGAGTTAATTCTCTTCACAGCAGCTAATATGGGTCTGTGTTTTGTATTTGTGCTGGAAAAGCTGTGATAGTGCAGAGATGTTTCCATTATTGCATAGCAGCTCATAAACAGAGTCAAGGTCCTCACCCCACCAGCAAGGAGACTGGGTGGGCACAAGGAGTTGGGAGTGGGCCCAGCTGTGACAGTGGACTCCAACTGATCCAAGGGATGTCCCATATGGCATCGGGCTCAACATATAAAGTAGAGGGGAAAAGAAGTAAGGAGAACATTCAGAGTGATGGTATTTTGGCTTCCCAATCACCATTATGTATGACGGAGTCCAGCTTTCCTGGGAAAGAGTGACCACCTGCTTCCCCTTGGCTCCTGGGGAAATGGTTTTCTAAATCCTTGTTTTACTTTTCTGAAGCAGTTTTTGTTTGTAAGGATTTTAGTTTATCTATTAAGCTGCCTTTATCTCAATCCAAGCGTTTTCCCACTTTCACCATTCCACTTTTTCCCCCCATTCCACTGACAGGAAGTGAGTGAGCTGCTATGGGGGTCTAAGTTGCTGACTGGGGCTAAATCATGACAAAAAACCAAAACTGGACATCCAGAGAGCAGAGACTGAACCACTCTGACTCAGGAAAACCAATTAAGTTCAGGTTCTAGCCTTAATTTTCTCCTGTAAGTCAAGGTCCAATTCATACCTTTAAGTTATTTTCCTTCCCATAAGGATTATGCTGAGAGTCATGACTCAAAAGGCAGTCCCTGCATTTTCCAAAGGAGATCGAGAAATGTAAGTGTAGACCTCTCTCTTGAATGACTATCCACAGGTGAGAAAAGCATAATATCTCATTTCAGCTTTGCCCTTCTTCTTTGGGAGGGGGTGGTGACCACAGGGTCATCTGGTGACTAGTCAGAAGCCATGAGCCTGAGCAGAGAACAACTGTTGTGGAAGAGGCAGGGTTCAGTTTTGAGCCTCCACTCCTATCCAGGACGCTCTAAGACAGACACAATGTCCTGGTTTTTCCATCAGCATCAGAAAGAGTAGAGCAAGTTAGAAGTCCATTACTCTGGTCCTGCCCTAAATCTGCACCCAAAGAGAGCCTAGAAATTTAGAAACTTACTGCTGCTTTCTGTGAGCAAGTTTTTGTGAAAACATTCAGAATTTAGGAAGTAATTTTGGCAAGCTGACAATTCCAAGCAAATGCTCCCCATATTCCTCAAAAATTGCATTGTGACTAAACTAAGACAGAATATAACAGTAGCTGAGACAAGGCCAAATTGAAGAAAATGCAGATTGCCAGCAGCTGTTTTCCCCTCAGCGAAACATGATATCTAATATTTTTCTTTACAAAATCCCTGGCAGTTAGTTAGGTGAACGCTTTTAGCCACCTTTTACAGATGTATATACCAGAGCAGAGAGTTGATCAAGTGCTTTGAACAAAGCTAAACATGAATTTGGTAGAAGCAATTGATCTTATTCCACACCTCTTCATTCATAGCCACTTTTGTCCCTTTTGCCCCTTTCTTGGGTAGAAAAGTGTGATTTTAGCACTCACATTCACCATTACACCAGGGACATCTTCTCCTTAGCTGCTTCACTTGAATTTGTTTATTCTGCTACTGTTCTCTGATCATCCTTATTACCAAACACTGAGCCAAAATTCTTTTGGAGTTGTGAGAGACTGAACTGTTAATGGTTAATGACTCAAAACAATTGCCCATTTTTAATTCTTTTGGATCTTCTAGCTGATATTTCTATCTCAGTCTCAGTATTATGTTTACATTTATATTATATGCCTGTTTTTTTAATATTTCCATCATTTCTGCCTTCTACATTTTTTTAAGCTTCAGTACTTTTGTCATTTTTGTTATGTAGATTATTGAATTGAAATTCAAATGTAATATGAATTGGAATTAACAGGGTTTAAGTCTCACCTGTTTCTCTATTGCTCTCTTCCATTTTGGAAAGCTACACGTTTTTTTTTCCGTCTCCACTTTGTTGGCTATATTGATAAACAAATTCCTACACCTTGCTCTATGCCAGCCTGACACTGACCACTGCCCCCTTCAGTGGGACACTTAGTCACAGAGTCTGGATGAACCCAGCCATCAGTGCCTCGCCCTTGCTGTGTCCAGAACCTGTCGGCTGTGATTTGGTTTTGCTTTTTTTTCCTGTGGCTTATGCATTCACAATCCTCATCAAGAGATTGTAAACCCAATTTTAGTTCTGAAGTGTGTTCAGATTGTATTTTGGTTTATTGTGTAACCGTCTACTGTAGGAGCATCTGTGGACGGCAGGGAGAGGGAACTCTGCCAACTTGAGACATTCTAGAACATGTGGTTTTATTGCAAGGGTCGTGGGTAAAAAGGGCCTTGCCTTCAGCCACCAGCCTCGGCTGAAGGGAAGTCCCAAAGAGTGAGGGAGAGAGAGAACAAGAGAGTAAGGGGTAAGAAAGGAGAGACCAAGAGATCCAGAGAGAGGTGGCAGGGGTTGGAGTGCAGGGGGAAGAGATAAGAGAGAAAGCAAGAGAAGAAGAGAGTCAGAGAGCGAGGTCTTTGTTACAATACATTATATCTCCTTTTGTGTTGAATATTCTAATTTACACTAACCAACCAGTACATGACACAAAACCCTATAGAATCTACATACAGCCTATAAGAACTACTACATTACCATACTGTGTTATATTTTAAACTCTAAAAACTACTCTTTAGACTATTCTCTTTTGCTACATTGACCTTTGGATTCCTTAGCCAGCAGAAGGGTATTGTTCAATCAAGAGGGATTCTCCTTCAGCTGGCTAGACTATTGTTTTCAGGTTACATAGTAACTAAGGCTCAGTATCCTACAACTCAAAGCAAGCTTTCATTTCTATTTCGATTATAGGTTTCATATTTTCAAAATCTTTTGCTAAGCAATCATATTTGTAAGGTTTCCCTGATTCATCTTCCCCAACAGTCTACCTAAATTACATTGGAATCAATGGGATCTGTCATCTGATTTAGCTGACTGTAGAGCAGACAGTAATGAAAAAAGGCAACATTATATACCTGACTTACTCAATTGACAAAAAAAATCCTGTTATCACTACTAAATAATCTAGAGTTGCTTACTAAAATGTCAGCATTAAAAAAAAGTTAGATGGTAAGCTTTAATATTGAGGGGTGTTCTCTTTCCCATTACAGGAATGAGAACTATTTCTAATGAGATGTCAAAAATCTCTAGTTACTGCTTAGTAACAGTAAATAAAAGTAGTAACAGCAAATAAAAGACCCTGTGGCAACACAAATATCACAAAAGAAACCACAAAGATTCCTGATGTAATCATAAGGGAAAGAAAGAGGATATATACGTTTTAAAATGCATTTAATATAACTCGCTTATTCAAAAATATTTAAGCCTCGAGAGACTATTATTTATGCTGAAATATTTGTTTCGTAGTGTTTTCAAACACGGAGATTTCAGACAAAAGTTATTTTTTGCTTTAAGACAGAAGGTCCCAAAATGAAGGGTTTGACTGGCGAGAGGATGAGCTGTGGGATATTTCAGCTGCTGTGAGCTGGTCAATACCGACGTCGGCAAACGCGGATGGGAGAAGGGCGGCGCGGGGAGGTGTTCGCCAGCAGGTGGCGAGTTTTCTTCAGGATTGCGCTTCCAAGGAGAGGTTTTTATGGTCCCGCCTGCTGCTCAGTGATGCCCTGACTGTATTATTCCTACAGCTTTAAAGGCAAAAGCCTATCTCAAAATAACCTTAAAGGCCTGACCTCAAACCACGAATAGCAGGAAGTTCTGAGTTAGGGTTGAAACTCTGTCACTACCTAATCTTCCCCTTGGGCCGGTTTATTGCAGCTTATTTGATATTTAGGATCACCTGACAGCACAACGCCCCCCCTGCTTGATGACCTTTACCTCTAACACTTCAACATGACTGTGCATGACAGAAAATTGTCTTTCCAGCTTGACTCTTAACTTCCTTTGCTTATGTGACTTTTAGTTGGCCTCTCAGGTTTATTTCCATGTAGTTTCAAAGGGAAGTTATATAGGTTTTGAAAGATAACACTAAAAAAAAAAAAAAAACAACCAAAAAAACACCCCTAAACAACCTCTTTTTTTGCCTCTGTAGTGCTGCTATATATTTAGAAACTGCTAAAAACAGGAAAACCATTGTGAGTGATTATGCAACTAAAATTTTGATTTCTTATATGTTATCCTAAATAAACACCATTTAAATAATAAAATTCTCACCAGATCAATATTTCTACGTATTTCTTTCTTTAACCAGGCACTGGTTCTGTATTATTAAAAACAACACTTTGTGTTAAAATAACACCTTTCCACTAAGTAAAAGCCAAGAAATTGGATCTGCAGGGACACAATATTACAGTTGCTAGATATTAATGTCACTGAAGTCAATCATAAAAAAATCATAGTTTTCTGTGGGAGAAAAAATACTTAAACTCCATGACTGCTTCAATGTCATGCAGTCATGTCAACATGTGGCTGAGGACCAACTGGCTGCTGGTAATCATCATATTATAGAAGAGAGGGGACACAGATGTGGTTTAGAGGACCAAGGACTGATGCAATTTAATTTAAAATGTCCTTGTCCCCTGCAGAGAGTTGGCTATTGTGTCTGCCAGCAGCACTGGTCAATGAGCTTGCAGCCAAGGCAGCAGAGGTGGGACCAGCAGCTATGGACTGCACATTTCTTTGGAGCAGGGAAGGTGGCCCCAGTACATGAACCTCTCAGTCCTGTAGAGAATTTCTATCACTCTACAGGTCTTGACATAGTGGCAGTTTCAAACATTTGTTGAAACAGTGAAGGACAAAAACCTGTTTTTAAAGGTGACTCCCATTGGCTACCAAGCCAGGTTCTGCCCGTCCTGAATGCCTTTCCAAGGTTCAGGCTCGAGATATCTAAAACACCATCCACATTATCTGAGCTGTAGGCTGTGATTCTACAGACCTGACCCAGCAGATCTGCCCCTGGAGCCTGTCCAAGACTGTGGAGTGGGTTTGCACAAGATCCTCCCAGTCTTCAGCGTCCCTTCTCCCTGTTTGCAGTGCCAGTTGCACTGCAGTTTCCTGTTGTGTCAAAGGCATGGAAAGCTCACAGTTCTTGACAGATTGGTAGAGTTCTGTGGCACGAATGATGGTCCAATCACCTCTCATGCTACTGCACATGGATTGAATGTACCTTTGGGCTCCAGTGTCTGGTCTGTTGGGATGAGGGGATAGGAGTATTGGCCATTGACTGAACTTAGAGCCTTGTTTCATTACATATCTATGCAGTGGACAAAGCCAAAACAAGATCTCAAATAATTAGGATGCAAATTGTGGAGTCCTGTCAATTTGTATTGCTATCTCTAGTCCTGCTAATCCCAAAGAAGATGCTTAACTGCTGCCATGAAATGTTGCTCTAATTAAGTCCTAAGGAAAGCTTTTCTACCACTTCTGATTCAGAAAATGTTTCATATTTTCATTTGTAACAAGTTTGTTGTCACTCAGGTGTATGACCTGTCAACTACTGCAGATATGTACTTCATTAAGTCCTGAAGATAAAGCTTGATAAAAATGTAGAAATAGAAAAGGCTTATACCCATGCCCTAACCTTCAGGCTATGTATGAATTGAGATACCTAAAACAAGGACCATTGGGTCTGTGTATGTGCCAGCACATGAGCAATGAAAAAAAAAAAGGGAAAGGTTTCTCTAAAAATGATCTCAACAGCAAGTTCCCTGCTTTCAGGAAGTGCTGGATCCACTGGGGGTTACTAGCCCAATGTCACTGTGATGAAATGACTCCATGGAAGGTAAATCTTGTGGAATTCTGATTCCAGTCCTGTGATTGGCAGACCATGGCAAGCAAATGGTGCCTTTATTCACTGAAAGTTATGGAGTCCTCTTTTAAGTGTTAACAATAGTAAATATAGGCCTTATCATGTTACATATCATCCAAAAAAATTTAAAAATATAAAATTTACTGACATTCTTTGACTCAATATACATATCTTCCTACTTCCATTATGCATCCTGTAATGCTGTCTGTGTTAATCTCTCTGTACCTACATATACATACAAAGGTTCTTCCCTTTTCTAGTGCATATGTATTTATATGTATACACATGTAACCCTAATTCCATACATATCTTTTGGTACTACCTAGAAGTAACTCTTCGAAGTCTGAGAGATTGCTCTTGGTGATCCTTTTTTATAGACAAACCAGAGCTGGATGAGTTGGAGGATACTCCTACTGAGTTTCCAAGCTAGCAGAAGCGTATATTTTATAGCACTAGAGAAAGGATTTCTCTTTAAAACATGTGGCATAGGCATAATCCACAACAAAATGATGTGATGTCCAGGCTGTGCTGGCATTCTACTTCAGTGTCCCAATTCACACTGGTCTTTGTCTCACAGGCCCCTTTGGAGCTAGTGTCACCAAAACCTTCAGTTCCTCTGGGATCATTAAATCCTTATTCAATTTCCAGTAGATATGGGAATTGTATGTGAGCAAATGTAATGTACACAAATCATTCCAGCCACCCTTGTATTAAATGAACTTTTTTAAGAAGCTGTTTTTGACCTGATAGAACATAATGGTTTCAAGGGAACCATACAGCCATTACAATCCATCATATAAATGAACACTTAGGGACACCTAAATCCAGAGATTATTTGACTGTTGTACATATATTTGGTTAGAGGAGGCTGGAGGATAGACCCCTCAAATCTGCAGTGAGAACATCTGTACTTTTAAAATTTTTTTCTTAAAAATGAACACATACAAAAAGTTTCTCAGATTTCAAAAATGATCAGTTAAATTTGAATCAAAGTGAATCCCAGCATCAAATTACATTTGGGATGTATTGCTAATAAATTATTGGTTTAGAAAAGGAAAGAATTTCAGAATGATAAGGAATATTTTACATGACCAGTTCTGATTGGAGACTCTGGTTTCTCTATAACCTGATGGGTTTAGATTTTCATGTGTTATTAATTACTGTGTACTGTAGTCCTTTAACAACTATGGCAGATACCGTAAAGCTGAGGAAAAGCAAGTGATATAAAATACAAAAATGTTCTGCAAAGCCTGCTTTTGCTTCCTTTTGTTGCTCTCTCGCAATGTAAAAACAGATAAATGGTTTCCTCTTTCAAATACAACAAAAAGAAATGACTCCTGGGAGGAGCCCTAGGATGCCAAGTTTGAGCCTGGATTGAATTTTTATGACCACTGTAAAAACTCCTGAAAATAGGAAATTATAATGGAAATGCTGACTCTCACTGCACCAGTGTGAGCAGCACCACCACGGCATTATTAGTGATCTAAAGGGGCTGGAAGTTAAAGTGGAATCATTTACACAACCGGCTTCACACCGCTTTACAAACAAGGGGTGTGTGGGGCGGGGGACTGGTGGTGGGGGGAGATCTTGCGCTTAATTAGTTGCTTGCAAAATCCATTGTGATTCTTGAAGAGGACAAATCCCCTATCACTCTATTTCGTGCCCTGGATTTTCTTCCCTACTCCGCAGAAGCTGCTGGCAGAGGGCTGTCCCTGCCGGCTGCGAGGCGGGGCAGCCGGGACTTGCGCGCCCGCGGATCTCTCCTCGGCCTCGGGGACTCTCTAGAGAAGGGCGGCAATATATTAAAGCGCCAGGTTTCACCTCAGCATCGCAATCAAGCAAAAACGATCTCCCCCTTGTTAACAAAAGGGAGATATTCCAGAGTTTGGCTTTTATTTTCAAGGAGCCCTAGAAGTCTGAAAAAAACCCCAAACAAACAAACAAAAAACCTTCAAAATTGGCAGAACAGCATTATATCCATCTCTGCACCGATTTTCTTTTTGAGGGATGGAGGCGGGGGCTGCTGTTTGAACAGCGTTTACTCGCACCGCGGGAGCAGTTTCCACCCGCGTTGTTTGCCGCTATTCTTCCCTTTCTTGTCATTAGCAGCTATTAAAACACAAAGGCTATGTGGAACCTGAGGAGCGAACTGTGGTCGGGAGGGAGCGGGGGATCAGTTTGGGAAAGGGGTACGGGAGCGCCTGCGCTGCCTGCGGGCCCTGCCCCGCGCCCACCGCCACCCGCAGCTCCCGGCCACGCTCCGCGCTCGGCCCCCGAGAGCCCGTGGCCTTTGCTGCCCCTTTCTGACTCTCCCTTTTCATCTCAGCCAGGGCCGTTACAGGGAGGGCAGAGTCCACACACTCCAATCCCTCACCGCGACATCGTCGGAAGAAGAGGAGAGACCAGGCAAAGCGCAGAAAAAGAGAATACATACACACGCGCACACACACACACACACACACACATATATGTATATATCCTGGGTGCCACAGATAACGAGGACTTTACACCTTGCCCGGGGAGGAGTGAGGACGAGGAGGGGAATGCTGAGTGCACTTGTGCCTGCTCTCCCCTGCGTGTCTGCCGCCGGGGCTGCGCCATCCTCCCGGTGAAGCTCCGGGAGCGAAGAAGCTTTGGAACCTCCGCCGAGCGCTGCCGGCTGCTCAGTCCCGCTCCCGCTTCCTTTCCCCCGGAGCGCCGGGAGGTGCAGGGCTGCCGAGCGGAGGCGGCTTTGCCCAGCCATCCCCCACCCACCGCCTCTGCGTCGTCCAGACTCCAGGGGCGATGGAGCCCCCGGACTCGCCGAGCACAGGAGCCTCCCTCCCCCTGTTCCGCCGGAGCCGCTGCTCCCCCCAGCCCCAGCGGCGGATGATGCTTCTCCAGTAGCACAGTTGTTTCTTCTCAGTAAAAGAATTTTTAAGGGACAAGCGCAGTTCCCCGGTGTGCAGAAAGTCCCACGGAAGCAAAAGGGAGTTTTATCCTGCCCATGGCTACTGAATGGGGCCAGGAATCGTTTTCCTTGCAAAGGCAAAGTAGGTGAAGCTGGGTATCCCAGCGGCAGCAGGGAAGAGAAACATCAGTCAGGCGGTGTAGCCCTCTCCCAGTACGTGTGTAGGTGCATCCAGGGATGATCAGCATCCTCAGGAGTTTGAACCAGAGGAGGCGCGATCCCCAGTGCCCGCGGTGCGCAGGGTTAGCCCTTGAACCCAGAACTCGTTAGAGAGGAGGTGACAAGCGCAACGGGCTCCCCACGGGAGGGACGGGGAAATGCCCTCAGATTCTCCCTGTGCACCCTGAGTCTGCTCCCCACGGGTCATAAGCCGCTCCCCCCGGTTCGGGGACCAGCACCAGCACGGACGGCACCACCGGCAGCGGGGCGAGGCGGCAGAGCCCGACGGCGGCTCCGGCGCTGCGGGAGGACCGCAGACGGGCAGCCCCGGGAGCGGGCTAGTGCCCGGGATGCTGCTCCCCGAAAATGGGGTGCACAGAACTGGGGGCCTTTGACTTGCAGATACGTGGGACAGGATAGGGACGGAGATGATTTTGGGAAGGGGATACAGGTAGGAAATAGGAATGGGGGCTCCGGTCATCCCAGTCATCCCACAGGTTTTTCTTGAAACGAATTGGGTTTCGCTGTCACGTCTAAATCCTACAAACGTGGCTAGCTCTTGGAGCAGATGCCTCCACTTTTCACAATTCTCTTGAAGTCGTAACATTCCTAATCGACAGCAGATCTTCGCTGTGGAAAAACGCAGCGTAGTCCCTGCGTGTCAGAGTGGTTTTGTTCCCCGTTCCCGGTATTAGGTTCCCCACCGCTGCAAGTTGACATAATGCAAATTAGCAAGGGACATCATAAAAATCCATTCGAGAATAAAGGTTTTGGAACAACATACGCTTCATAACTTAAACACCAGATATTTAAAACAAATGCACTTAACAAGACAGTTAACCTGAAACTTCAGTTCTATCGCCAGTGGGTTGACAAGTCCAATTTTTTTTATTTTTTAACAAATACGTAAATATTAGACGACGCATTATCCAGGCAGCTTTCAGTTACAGCTTCCGGGACTACTCTAGAATAGAATGATATCTCAACGACTTGCTTTGATTATAAACTATTTTCGCGTGGGAATAATATTTTTGTCTCCCTCCCCCATAGACAATTAGATCATTTACTGCCACTTATTTCGATGTTAAAGTATTTATTTCGGAATGATGGGGTTTGTGTCTGAAAGTGCGTGATTTTTATTTTGTTCCCTCAAAGGCAGCATGTGCAGGTATCATAACTGGTTTTGTGTTTACCGTCTCAGCTAATGCGCTATTTCTCTAAAGAGAATTGCGATTTTTGTTTTATTAGTGCGTGCACCCACCCAATCTATAACAAGATTTTTCCTTTGGGAAGAGATACATCTCCAGTTAGAAGAGCCTGTCTGTGGTCTATATCTTGGTCTGGGGACACTTGGCAATCTTGCATACATGTTCAGGCAACTGGACTTAAACTGTATTTGAAAATGCAAACTTATTTAAAGAAGTCAGCTTACAGCAGCGAATCGCATTCTCGACAAGAATGAAAAGACGAGGTTTAGGGGTTTGGGTTTTGAGGGTTTTCCTTTTTGACTTTTTTTTTTTTTTTCATGTTCGGGGAGGGGGGTTGTGTAGTTTTGTTTTGGGGGCTTTTTTGAATGTGTGTAAGTATAATAAAGAAAGAGAGAAAATAACAGTACGAAATGCGAGAGAACTGAAGAAGAACTGGAAACGTCTTTGCTTCGCCTTTGCCTCATAAAAATGCCACTCGTTTACAAAGAAAGGGAACAAAAATCTCTTTGCCTGCCTGGAGCAGAGTGCAAAGTTGGACTCCAAATTGTTCATAAAAATAGAAAGATTTTGGGGCTGCAATGGCAGGGCTAGGCTTGCTTTGCCACGCTACTGTCCTGTTCATGAACACTTATTCTGCAGGATGATAACGTAGTGTTTTCTTGATGTTGTTTTGTTGATTTTGGTTTTATTTGTTTGCTTATTTTTCCTTCGGAGATGGTAAAAAAAAAAAAAAAAAAACAAAAACGTGTAATAACAGGAGTGTCATGAACAATAAAAAGACACATGAGTGCCCCTGAGCACGGTACCGTGTTTTCCCGACGGATCTGTCTTCTCTCGCGTATTATATTACCCTGGCTTCTCGGGACAATGTAATATACTCAAGCAATTTTCCCCCCTTCCCGGACCTAAAGGAGTGTGAATGGATGGATGAATAGAAAAACAAATAACCGAGGAGATTACGGCCTCAGGATTAATTATAAAGCGTGTTTAACCTTTTTCTTTCGACGGTTATTTTGCTTTTCTTGTGTCGCCCGGGCAGCGGCCCCCGGACGAAAGCAAAGCTTTGCGGCTCCTTATCCGCGGGGAATCCACGGGGTTTTGCACGCCGTGGGACCCTCCGGGACGCAGGGAGAGACCCTCCCGACCCGTGGGAGGAAGGACAGGAGGAAGACACCCGTGTCAGGGGCGCTGGGGCGGAAAGTGGGGATCAGGAGGAATGACGGGACGGGCAGAGGAAGAGGCTCTAACCCGGGGGTGGACCCCTGACAGGTAAGCGGCTCCCGGGATCCTCTCTGAAGATCTTCTCAGAGAGGCAGAACAACTTGAGATCCCTAAATCCATCGAGCGGGAGCAGATTCCCTCCCCCCATCATACCCCCACTTTTTCATCCTTTCTTCCTTTGTCCCCCTCCCGCCCTCTGGGCAGGTCCCGGTGAGTCCTGTCCCGCGGCTCTGCTCGGCGGGGAGGGGGCGCAGCGCGACGGCCGGGAGCGGCGCGGTTCGGCGCGGTTCGGTGCGGTTCGGCGCGGTTCGGTTCGGCTCGGTTCGCCACCGTGAGGCGCAG
>JANPWX010000085.1:1442790-1479711 GCA_024734555.1 Trochalopteron elliotii | reverse complement strand
TAAGTGGGAGGGGGGGCGAGGTGAGAGGTTTGCGGGCTGCGAGCCCCGGGCTGCTGCGCCTCCGGGAGAAGCGGGTTGAAAAGTTGGTTCTTCCCAGCCAGAAACTTTCCCCGTGCTTGCGCATGCCCGGAGTGCGGTGGGAGGTTGAGGGGGGAGCTGGGAGGGGGGGGGTTGAAATAAGGAGGAGGCAGGAGGGAAGGGATCGGTTCAGTCTGAGCGCGGCTGCTCCCGGGCGCGTTCGCACTCCAGCGCACGCAGCCGGCTCCGGGAGCAGGAGCTGGGAGAGCACCTCCGGCCGCTCCGGCCGGAGCACCTGGACACCTGGCCCCGCTCGGATCTGCCTGTACCCGCTGGAGGAGCAGTGGGGTGGGTGGGGTGAGCTGTGCCCCCCAGGGCCAGCGCAGACACTGACCTAGCCCAACCGCCTTTTTTTTTTTTGTTTTTGTTTTTGTTTTTTTCTTCCCCTATTTTTTTTTCCATTATTTTATTTTACCAGCTCCAATTTAGCCCAGGATCTTTTAACTGCTGCCAGCGGTGGAGCACAGATCGGGATTAGGTAAATAAAAAGAACAACTCATTCTGTTTGGTTTTTATTTTGCCAAGCCTCGGGGGTTGGGGATATCGATTCAAACATTTCCTTCACCTCCTTTCTTTCTTTTCCCCCGTCCCCTCCCACGGTCCACTGGATGGTGCAGAAGCGTGAAAATTGTGTTTCACGTGAGGAGGACTGTTCTCTTTGGGGCGGGTGGAGGGCTGGGGTAAGCCTTCACATGGGTCTCGGATATTTTGATGCTATTTAAAGATTTGTCCTCCCCTTTCAAAGTTGTGTCTCCCCCCTTGCGGAGAAGTGGTGTTTCTAACCCGAGCTAAAAATGACACATACGAGCAAAACAGAAGCCTGCATGTCCTTTACGGCCTTGAACTTCCAGCTTTTCTCCTTTCTATTATTTGCTTCTCTTTCCTCTTCTTTCTCTTCTTTCTTTATTCTTCATTTGTTCCTTTTCTTGCAACTCCAGTGTTTTAGAATCTGAAATCTTTTTCTCCTTCTTCCCAAGGCCATAACAGAATTGAGCCTGATGTTTATATTTGTCTGAGTGGATTGAAACAAGTTCAGCGTAGGAGAGACGAAGCTTCTCTAGAGGCTGAGCCTATTAAGTGTCAGTGACAAGCCGAGGATTAGAGTACGGTTGTTATAGTTGGCTTTTGGGAGGGGAAACTGTAAAAATAGAGCATTTTGGAGATTATCGTGGCGCTGCAGGAATTGTTCGATAAATCGTGAGCCAGGAAGTAGGGTCCCGGACAGGTGCACAGTAGGTCCAGTTCAGTAAGTCCGGAGTCAGCTGGGAAAGAGGCCCGGCCCCTAAAGGCAGCGCTGGGCCCGGGGTCCCGGGGCTGCTCCGCGGCAGAGTACCTCTGTGGGCGGCCGGGCCCCGGGAAGTGCCCTGCCTGTCCCTGGGGCTGTCACAGCAAAGCCGTGCCCCTACCCGCGGCTGTGTGTTCTGTGACCGTGGGAAGCGAGGGGTACAGAGGCAAGAAATCCTCCCTGCGGCCGGCAGAGAGGAAGGACGATTTATTCCCGTGTAGGGTATTTCTCACTGGGTATTTCTCTAGGGAGAAAGCCAGGGTGAACGTTGTGTTGGGGGCCTTTCAACACCCGAGGGGATTGCAAAAGCACACATATAACACCCCCGAACCTACCTAAAAATTTCTGCGGGGCGAAGGCGGAGGAGCTGGGCCCTGCGGCCGTCCCAGCGGCACCCACCCACGCCCGCCCGGGGCTCGCAGCCGCCGTCCCTCCAGGGGCCGAGCCCGGGGATCTTTGCTGTTTTGGATAAAGGCTGCCCCGGGCAGGGTAGCCACCGCTGGTGCGCTCGGCCCCCGTTATTTATTATTATTATTATTATTATTTGAGAAACGAAAGCCCATCTCATTCACCCGCGCTCGCAGTGGTGGTCTGGGGAGACTTGTCAACACTGATTTCGTGATAAAATGTGAATGATGATTTTATAAGGATTGAGCGGAGATATCCAAGGCACACGCTGACTGAGTCCTTCCAGTCCTCATTAATGTTAGCAATTAACTCTTTCACGCTCAATTAGCCCCAAATAAACCTGCTTTAATAGATTCTGCACACTTCATTAATACTTTGAATAAATCTGTGCTGAACAATGCATTTTATTCCTCAAGAGCACCACGCTCTAATAATGCAGAGCGGAGGGGCAGTTTTATTCCCTTTCCACTTAGTTTCCCAAACACAGATAACTTGTAAGCTCCATTTCCTCGCTTTAACTTTAGGAAGCTAAATTTTCTTCCCCTCAAAGGAGACAAAATAAATAGCCGACCTGGTGGCAAAATGCTGCACACCGATGCGTGCAGCTGAAAGGACGGGGCTATCAGGCTTCAAAAAGTTCAGGCAAAACTTGGGAACGTTTTTTTGACAAAAGAATGTGATTGCTGTAGTTTGAGGTTCTCGCAAGAATACATCATTTTATGCCCGCCACTTTATCATGTTTATAAAAATAAGCAACGTTCTCAGGGTAATTTACCTCCTCCATTCTTCCATGTGGAACTAATTAGCAAACCTCATTATTTATGAGTCAGGTATTTAATGTAACAAATATCCCTTTCAAAGGATAATCGGAAATTGATAATTCAATGTAGAAAGGAAAAATACCTACTAGCCACAAGATTACTTAAAAATCCATATAATTTCCCCTCTTGCTATGCTACCAGCAGAAAGCCGGGTAGATTTTTTTTCCTGGCATATAGAGTAGGTAGAATTTAATCTGGAGTGTTAAGATTGAAATGGTCTTAAAACAGTGGCAACTGGACAATAGCATTACCGTATCTTCACTCAGGGCAAAGGGTAAGAAAGCTGGAGACAGATGTAGACTTTCAAGTTTATGATCCTATTTTGCAGGGTAAATTTATCTTGGCATGAGTGGGTTTTGTTTCAGTCAGAACACGAGAGGGTCGTTCTTAATTACTCATCGATCTATTTTGTGTTAAAAAAGAAAACCCCACACAGTTTTATTGCAATGGAGGAATTCAAGCAGACAACTCGCGGGGTCTTCTTCTGAAAAAAACCCCAAAAAAACAACAACAAAAAAAGAAAAATAAAAAAGAAGACCCGATAACGATCTGTTTACATGAAGCAGAATTAAAGGTGGAGGTGGCACCGAAATCAAAGAAACGTTGATCTCTCTGCGGGCAAGTGGGAGACCAGAGAGTTACTACACTGTGAAACACATTCGCTTTGATGTCCCGAAGTGAGGGGACTTCTTTATAAAATAGCTTTCTCTTCATCCATATTTGTGACTATTCCAGTCGTACACAGCGAAAGTGTAGCTTACATTTCTGGAAAAGTGCCAAGAAGTTTGTAGTAACATGAACATTCTGCTCCCAACTCCTCTTTTCATATTATTTTCTTCTCCTTTCTCTTCCCCCCTCTCTATTTGTCTTTTGCCTTTTCAACCTTTTTATTTTTTTTTTATTTATTTATTTAACAGAGATGCTCTAGCAAAACCAAAAAAACCCTGTGGGTGCAATGGATGCTATTATGACCTGACTGTATTTCTCCTTGTTTTGTGCCTTGTTCTTTATTGGGAAAATTGAAAGAGAATTTTTTCAACCTTTTCAAGTGAGAATTTACCCATATTGACATGGTAGATTTCTGCTTATATATTCCATATTAAGTGTTTTCTAAGGATACAAAGAAAGAAAAATGGATAAACTTCATTTGCAATAGCCTGTTTCATGCTTGAGGGATCTAGAACTACCCAGACAGGGAAACAGACACGGAGCCATTGTGACAGAGAGAAACAGACATTTTCAGGTATCTGGACGAGAGGATAAGTGTGTTTTCTGTGCACTTGGTCCTCGGGGTCACCAGCTGAGGCATTTGTGCTGTGATGTGGACATGCTTAGTGTATAGGCAGCACTTACTAAATGAAAGTATATCCCCAGTAGAGCAACAAAACAGTCTGGTTGGTTCAACAGCCCTAAATAGTTTAGCAAAAAAAAGAAAAAACAACCCAACATCTCCACCCCCCCAAAAAAAATTAGAAAGAAGGAAAAAAAGAGGAAAGGGAGGAGAACAGAGAATATAATGTGTGCATTTTTCAATCAGTCACTATCAGAAATGTATCCAATTGAAAAACAAAAATGTCACAATCTCTTATTCTGGGTCATTGCAGTGGAATTCCTCTAAGGTTTGAGCTCTCTTCCTGCTGCTGATTTATGTAAAGCAGAGTGAAAGGTGGACCTGGAGTATAGAGCTGCTCAGAGTAAGCTTCTCCCTCTCACACCCTCCCAGCTGCAGCTCCTCTTTCCAGGCAACAGCACACATATAAATCAGATTTGTTTCCCTGGTCTTTAGACCTCTTCCACCAGCAGTTTCCACACCCCCAGACTTCCAGCTCAGAGGGACAATTACTGCTCTGCTGTACTTTGCTGCCTCCATTTGTCCCAAGGGGCTTTACTCTTTACCTGGGGATGAACTCTAATCTGAATACTGCAAGGATCCTTGTGAGGATCTTGTGGGGGAACTGCCATGTCTCAGCAGGGACCCTGTCAGGATCTTATAAAGATCCTCTGTGGATCCTGTGGGAACCCTGCAGCAAACCTGTGGGGATTCTGGCAGCAAATAGTCCCACTGAAGGCAAATCCCAGAGCTCACTGAGGGGAAAGGGAGTATAAGTTGGGGACTGTGGAGTAAGGAGGGGGCTCTCTGGCCTGCAGGGATGTGATGCTTCCAAAAGCCATGGGTGCTCTCTCACACCCACAAAAGGAGGAAGCTGTGTCCCCACCAACAACCCTCGGGAGGCATCTCCTGCCAAATGGTTGACAGCAGCCAGGGCTGAATTTTCAGACTGGGCCAGATGTGCCTCAATGCTGTTGCCTTGTAGCATTTTCCCCTCCATCTTGTGGGGTGGGATGGGTAGAGATCTGGCCCAGAAGAGAGGCTAGGGGCTTGGCAGGACCTTGAAACACAGACCAAAGCAATGGCACCCAGCCCAGGGAAGGGCTGAGGCCCTGTAGCTGCTGGTCTGGGTGCCCCATGGGAAGGGTCTCGCCAGTCCTCATCTTTTAGCCTTTTGAAGGGCTCTAATTAAGCAATTGCTTAGATTAGGATGTGGGCTTGAAGCCAGACACTTCTCCCTGGGAAGAGCAAATGGCACTTCAGATTTGTCATCCAAATTCAGCATTTTCCTATTTCTTTTTGCAGTACACGAGAGGGAGGGCTTGGGCTGGTATATTTCCCCATAATGCCATTTTCACCAAAACTATTTTATTTTTTTGAAAGAGGGCAAATATGCAGTTCCAAGTATCCAAGTGCCTGCATCATCTCAGAGACTTGGCTGAGGCCAGACCACAGGAGCTGAGCAACCCAGGGACAGCAACCTCCACACCCTTTCTCGCATCACCTCAAGAGTCAGGGCTAAACACAGTTGTTGTGGACAGATGTAGTGGGCAGTATCTCATTATTTTCTAAAGGTTGAGGTCACCCAGGAAGGGATTTTAAATTACTGGGAGGTGACTGAGCTTTTTGGGCCAAAAGGCGTCTCGGCTATCCCTGTGTACAGGATCACTGGAAGTCTGCAAAGCAGAGGATACTGCTGGGAAGTGAATGATTATGGATGTAGTACAATATTTGTGTGCAAGACAGAGATGGGGAGAGGGAGAATCTGGGGATATACTCACAATAAAGACCTGGTCAGGCCTCTCTAATTCCAAGGCAACCTCTTCCTGTGCCCTTGGAGAGGGATATTGATGAGCGGTGGGGTAAGGTGCTTTTGCTTTTGTGTAAATCTACCTCTCCCTTTTCCCCCCTCCATCTTTATTTTCCAGATATTTTCCTCCCCTGTTCCCAAGATCCTCCTCCTGAGTGGCCACCATGGGAAGTAAAACCCTGCCGGCCCCAGTGCCCATCCATCCTTCCCTCCAGCTGACCAACTACTCCTTCCTGCAAGCATTCAACGGGCTGCCCGCTGTGCCCTCCGACCACCTCTCCAACCTCTACGGCTTCAGCGCCCTGCACGCCGTGCACCTGCACCAGTGGACTCTGGGCTACCCGGCCATGCACCTGCCCCGCTCCTCCTTCTCCAAAGTGCCCGGCGTCTCCAGCCTGGTGGACGCACGGTTCCAGCTGCCCACCTTCCCGCTCTTCCCACATGTCATCCAGCCCAAGCAAGAGGCTGCCAACATGACCCTCAAAGCCAAGCCCCGCTTTGACTTTGCCAACTTAGCGGTGGCTGCCACGCAAGAGGACCACTCTAAACTGGGACAGGCAGACAGTCAGGGCTCACCTGCAGGGCTGGGATCTTTGCTTGAGGTGACTAAACTCTCTCCAGAAAAGAAACCCACGCGGGGAAGGTTACCATCCAAAACCAAGAAGGAGTTTGTGTGTAAATTCTGTGGCAGGCACTTCACCAAGTCCTACAACCTTTTGATCCATGAAAGGACCCACACCGACGAACGGCCCTACACATGTGATATTTGTCACAAGGCTTTCAGAAGACAGGATCACCTGAGGGATCACAGGTAACTATTTTTTTTTCCTGTTCTTTTTTCCCTTGTGTATTTGTATTCTTCCAGCTACCTATCTACACTCATGATTTTTATAAGAAAAGTTAAGCACTCATCCAGCCCAGAGTGTTCCCTCTAGTTTTTCCTTTGCCCACTGTTGGTGGAAGAGCCCAGGTAACTCTCAGTGGAAGATATACCTCACTCACACCATAAAGACAACTTTCAGAACCTCCTTTTTAGCTTCCACAGATGTTTTCACCCTTCATTTGCACCATGTGTCCTCTGCCTCTGTGATCATTCAGAAGTGTCGTGAAGACACGCAGTCTGGTGACCCCAAAGTAAGAGAGAAGTTCTGTATCCCTAAGAAATAAAGCACCCTATAACCCTCTCATGCTCCCCTCTCTTGCACACACACATACAGACAATTGCCCAAGAACTGCACTCCAGCACTCTCAATCTCAGCAGTAGGTGAAAGAAATCTCCAGCATATTTTCCCACTGCTGAGTTTAGGCTGGGTATCTCTGACATCTCAACTGTTTCTCTCTCTCTAGATATATCCATTCTAAAGAAAAGCCTTTTAAGTGTCAAGAATGCGGGAAAGGATTTTGCCAGTCCAGAACACTAGCGGTCCACAAGACACTGCACACGCAAGTAAAGGAACTGAAACCTGCCAAACTTAAGTGTTGAATCTTCAACTTCTATGAACTTTTCCTCCCCTTCAGACTTTACACCAAAACTAGAGCAGAAACAAAACTTTCAGGACGGGAGCACTGGACTTTGCGCTTTGTTTTTTTCTACTTAAAAAGGGCAAAATCTGTACCCCTTCAATCTCCCATCCAAGCAATTAACTTCCTAAGTCGTGGGTGAAAAGATTGTTTTGCATTTAAAATATACGTGAATGATACAGAGAGTGCTAGCTGACTTGTGTGGCTTTGATAAACTTTATGCCAAAAGGTGGTGCTCACGTGTTGGACAGGAATCTTTTTAAAACTAAACAAAAACCCACAAGACACCCCCGATCAACCCCTGCACCCAAAAAAATCCCAAAAAAACAAACCAAAATCGTATCTTCCAAAAGTATTACTTAAGAAAATCCAAACTCTTATTTTATACTTTTTTTTTTGACTGTATAAAGCTTCTTATTTTTACACTTCAGGAAATACAAAGAATTCCAGAAGACGATTAAGAACTGAAACGGTGGTTTCTCATCACAGCACCATTAAGACAAGGAGAGGGGCAACTTGCAAATCTCATTTGCTAGTTTGTTTTCAGAAAAGGAGAAGAAAATTAATGTTTGGAAATGACCTAAGTCTCTCAAGTGGGGAGTCCTATCATGCGTTAGAAAATGCATCCAGACCTCAGACCCACGGGTTCCTGATGTTGGGACAGATCAGTGTTCATGGCACATGGAGACCTTTTTTATTACCTTGTGGTCTAGTGTGCTGTGAGGAGGTTTGTAACTTCTGGACTTATTTAAAAAACCCAGAGGAAAGAAAGATGGCAATACGTCAAACTGATGGTATGCACAACGTGGTTTTAGTGGTACTTAAAGTCTTCGTGTGTCCTGGTGTGGGAGAGCAAATCTCAACTTGAGAGCGTATTTTTTTAAATGCTGGCTTTCTGAACAGTGTATTCAAATTAAGAGACATTCCAATAAGTTCTGTTTATTAAAAAAAAAAAATTGTATGGCTGTTTGGCACTTTATGCTGATTATTGGTAATTGACATTTATCACTGGATTGTGTGTGGTTTTTAAGTATTAAAATAAATTGTTATTTTACAGGCAAGTCTGCATGGACTACATATGCGTTCATTTGGTTTCTGATCTCTTCCTTGGTAAACTCTGTCAATATTCAGAACCTATTTTATTTATTGATTTTTTTTTCTTTAGTTAAGTTTTTATTTTTTCGGTGATTACTTCTACCAATTTTTGAAAGTCTGGATTTTTTTCTGTGCATTAACTTTCCCCCTTCTAATTTTCCTTTTCTTCCCCCCGCTTATTTTTTTTCTTTCTTTTTTTTTTTTTTTTAAATTTTTTCTTTTTTTCCTTTTCTTTTTTTAAGGCTGACAAAAGTAAACATCTGCGGAGAGTCAAATAATTTTACTGCTAGTGACGAAAAAAAACCGTCTTGGGTAACTAAATCGTGGGTATTAGCTGATAAGATTAGGTGTCAGAAGTGTTATAAAACAAATCAGATGAGTAATGGGTGAACTGTTGCTGCTCTCGGAGCCTGGAGGCGCTGCGGGGAGAGATACCTTCGCACCCCCGTTCCTGCGTTTGTTTGAGCGGGCGTTTTTCAGTCACATCTTCGGCCGGTTCCGCGCTGATTGGGGCGGCCTTTGATTCCCGGCAGCTGTCTTAGATCAGAGATGTTTATTCCACTGCGAAACCTCTTTGGATCGAGACGGGGGAGAGAGCTCAGTGCTGGGGCATCCGCTTGAGCCTTTGAAGCGCCTCTGGCCGCCGTCTTTTCTCGTCCTCCCGGCAAACCCTAAACCTTCCTCCTCCCGTCACAAGTCAGTGCTCCCGCGATAAGAGAAGCCTCTTCTTTGCAAATTAGCGATGCGGCAGAGGTGACCTGGGAGCTGCCCAGCGGCTCCCGCGCGGCCCCGGCGCGAATGCTCACCTGGTCAAAGAATCATATCAAGGACAGGAAAAAAGGTGCGGTTGTAAATATTTAATGTAACGGGAGGGGGAAGAAACCTCTCTCCCCCTCTTATTTATGGAACACCCATTCGAGCGCACTGTAACTAACGAAAAGGCACTTGCAGGACGGGCTGAGGACCCACCTCCACCGTGGGGAGGCCCTCGGGGAGCTCGGGATGCGAAGTGCCGGCTGTGCCTGCATCCAGCTCCGGGGGCTGGGAGCACGGGCAGAGTTTGAAGCAGGCTTGCTTTGCCTCTGCTCCCCACCCGTCACTCGCTTCCCACACCGCGTGAAAGGTTTTGGTTTTGGCATCTGAAAAGCAGCAAGTGAGGGGTGCGGGGTGAAGTCTGCAGTGACCTACAGGCAGCCGGGGCTGGCCCTGCGCGGGAGGAGGGCGGGACGAGCGCGGAGCCCTGCACGCGCTCCGCCGGCATCTCATGCGCGGAGCCCGGCTGGAGCGAGGAGCATCCATCCGTCCATCCGTCCATCCATCCCTTCCCGGCGCTGGCCCCGCGCGGCCGAGCCGGCCTGGGATGTTTGCTCGGCAGCTTTTCTCGGAGGCCATTTGAAGGTGTCATCTCCCGCGCCTCTCCCCGGTCCTCCGTGGGGATTTGGAGGGATTGCTTTGCACAATCCCCGCAGGAGTGGCCGCGTTTCCCCGGCGTGGGTCGCTGCCGGGCCAGGGGCACCGCATCCCGCGCCTCGCCGAGGGCGGACCAGCAGCCCCGAGCACCGACACGGCATTAAGGGGCAGCCTGAAGGCTGGTGGTTCATCCTCCTCCGTGCCCTTCTAAACGGAGAATCAGAGAGAAAAGTCCCGATCAACTTCCCCGTCCCTCGTGTGCCGGTCCTGGCAGCAAGTAAGGGAGCAAGGAGGCACTCGGGATCCTGTCGCCGAGCGAGAAAGTAAAGAGATTGTCGCTTGGAACCAGGTTTTCAGGGGTCGTAACTACGAGACAGAAATCCAAGTCGGGTTCACAGGGAGGGAGGAGGGGACTCAGGTCACTCCACCGAGGCTTTCCCACGGTCGCTTCACCGTCTCCTTAACACCGGGAAACTGAAACACCCGTTGCAAGGTAAGAAACCGTGTCAGTAACTGGCTCCTGGGAACCATTAGAGCTGCGGGGTCGCAAAGATGGAGAAACCACTCCTCCCAGCCGGGCATGAGAAAGGTTTCATTTGAAAAGCTGAAGCTTGGTGATCTGACTGCCAAGAATTTCTTGGGACTGGCATTTTTATATGCAATTAAAAAGGAAAAAAAAAAAAAAACAAACCCAAACCTCCAGAACTGACATAATTAGAAATACAGATATAATAAAACTACATGGGCATGCCGAGCACGGGGTGCACATACAACCTCTTAATGTCACTTGTACTACACGTGAATGTATATTTCCTCCTCCCAGAAGGCCACTTTTGCCCCGGTGCTAGCAAAGGCTATCTATCTGGTCATGCTCCCAGCTGCATGGGGAAACAGCTTGCCTTTTGCCTCCAGTGTTCTGAGATTTGCTAGGCAGTATTAGTCCAGTGATTCCAAGGCAAGCAAAGCAGAGATGAAATCATGACAGTCCGAAGAGATAAGTTGTACTAAACCCCAAAATAAATGAAAGGCATTAGATGGGAAATGTGCCTTTTTAATCAGGATCACAATTTAAATGATTAATTGTCTTCTCTCTCTTCCTTTTTCTTTTCTATCTTTGCATGTATTTTTATCTGACATTCATGCAGTGAATAAAACTTACTTAGGCCTCTGTCTGCCAATCGAGAGCTGATTCTGTTTTCACAGTTGCTTTAAATTTTGCATTTTCATCATAAAAACATCACTGAATGGGAGTTTGCAAGAGTAAAAAACTGGGCACCTGACTCTAGTTGCCTCTTCCTGCAAGATTTATAAGGGAAACACAGATTTTTTTTTCTTTTAATTCTTTTTTTTTTAACCATTTCCAGTTACAGAAGGAAAACATAAAGATGTGTTGGCACATCTCTTGTTCTATTCCCCCCACCCTTTGCATTCCAGTCATTCTTTTCCTGCCCATAAACTGTTAGTACTCCGCAAGAGCCTGGTTCTGCACAACCTACTAAGCCTGTTTTTTTTGTTGCATGCAGGAAGAAATCCTGTCAGATGGGGTCTTCAGTGTACATTCGTGAAACAGAGCAAAAGCCTCTCTCAGAATGTGCACTGGAACAGCAAATAGTTACTTTTCAGCTGTGGATTGCATGTGCCTCTGAAAAGGGGACCACAAATCATTGGGTTTTTTAAAGGTTCCGCATGAGTTGTATATTAATCCCAGTTTCCCTAGGGATGGATTAATCCCAGCTTCCCAGTTGTGTGGCTAGAGACAATGTGGATGAGGTTGGGGGCAGGGGAGAAGGGAGCTGGGGAAAGGATAGGGAAATTAAAAAGATATATCACAGGAATACATGGCCCAAGTGGCGAGGAGCCATAAGTAGTTTCAATACCTTTTCTACTTCTGTCACCACACATAAGCTGAAGCAAATCACTTTGGGTCCCTGTTTCGGTTTCTTCATCTGTAAATTGGGGGTAATGCTGCTGATTTTGCTCCCAGGAGACTTGGTACACTCATATAGAAACCCCTGCTCAACCCTCGGTAGTGAAAGGAGAAACTCCAATTCGTACGAGGGCAACTGAAAGCAGAGGCTGATCTGTGTGACCTAATGGAGTGTGTACGACAAATTTATATTCACGTGTAATTCTTTTCCAGCCCTGGCAGTTTTGTTGAGAGATGGAGTCCTAGAGCCCAGTGTGCTTTTCTTCTCTACATTCCTATCCAGTGACTACACAGGAGGAATGGCATGGGCCAAATTCATCCCTGGTGGGACTCCAATGACATCAGTCATCTTTATAGGAGTTTTTTGAATGAAGTCAATTGGGTTTTACAAGGACCAAGTTTGGCCACATGCATATTTAACTGCTCAGAGAGCTGCAGCAGTGAAGGAAGCTTCCCTTCCCTTGGAAGAATCACTTCTCAGTCTGGAAGACACAAACAAAGCCATTGATTTGCTTTGCAGAGTCAAGTTTACCTTATTTAAACTTAAGGAGCAGCCGAAGTGTGCTCAGCATCCAGCTGAACTTCTAAGAAACAGCAGCCTAGCTGCTCTAAAATGTTCCCAGCTATTAATGGAGCTCTGCATTTGTCCACAGACTCAGTGCAGGTGCCACTGATCCCCAGCAGGCTCGTTTCCCTCACAGAGGGCAGTGCCCTGCAGGAGCACCAGCAGAGGCCTGGGAGCAAAGCAGTGGCTTCAGCATGGTGCTGTGTCAGGGCTGTTCCCTTTGCTCTTCATTAGACCCGGCTCTTCCAGGGTCCCTGTCCTCTCAAACACCTCTGCCACTTCCAGTTCACATCTCCCTTTGTGCTGCTCTCTGGGGCTGTAATTCCACTACCAGTTACACCTGATGAGAATGTGGTAGATCACTAAAAAGGGGCACTCTGTCCTCCACCCGTGACTTGGCTGCTGGTGCTGACTCCCCCTATACTTTACTCCTATGCTTTACCTGGAGTCTCACATTGCACCAAACATACACAAAAGTTCATACTAGCATTGTAGTTCCTGACTCAGTGGCTATTGAAAAATAAACCAACAATTTGATCAGTGTCAGTGATTACCAAAAGT
Organism: Trochalopteron elliotii; assembly: GCA_024734555.1. NCBI lineage: Eukaryota > Metazoa > Chordata > Aves > Passeriformes > Leiothrichidae > Trochalopteron > Trochalopteron elliotii. The sequence continues at coordinate 1,466,900 of JANPWX010000085.1, read as the reverse complement.
TTGTCTACAGAGTTTGTCACCACTAATCAGTTTAATTATTTGCAAGATCAGTTCATTCTGTTTTCTTATTGCATCTTCTAAGGAACAAGTCAACTTGAACAACTAGAGAACTGTATTGCTAAGTCTGAGTAGAAGAACATGTGTTCTGGTCATATGAGGGACCTCAACTGTTTCCTACAGGATGAATGTCATGCCTCTTTTCCTGATTTCTAATGTGCCTTCTGTCTTTACTAGATCTTTGAGTGATGGAAGTCACATTTAATTTTCAGTATTTTTACGTTATACGTGTGTAATAATTAAATCTGAGTTTGTGGGCTTGTTCATCTCTTGTACAGCAGCTTGGCTTGACTGAATCAAATGGAGCTATTCTAGTTTAACAGCTGAAGTTATGAACCTAGTAATGGTTTTGCTGCAGCCACAAAATCCATACTATTGAGATCAACTATCACTTTTTTGTCTATTTTGTAATATTCCTATGTTTGAATTTACCACTGTCTTCTGTCCCTAATAGTCTGTATGCCATTTAGGAGAGAGAGAAAAATAAATTGTTACCAGCTTTTCAAAAGGATACACCAACTTGTACTAGAGATTTGATACTCCGTTTTTCTTTTCTTTTTTTTTTTCTTTTTTCCTTCTTCAATCTTTATTTCTCAGGTGATATTGCTGCTTTTTTTCTTTTTTTTAAATTCACATTTCTAATACTTCTTTCATTTTTTTTTTCTTCTTCAGTGTTGATAGAATTCTCATCTGGCATCATTTCAATCTGTGTTTCTGCCTCTTATTCAGCTCCATTTTAATTTGCCTGCATGCTGCTGAAACTTTATTTTTATCACATCACTGGATCTGATGACTCTATTTCAATCTGGTTTTTTTTTTTGCTACCCTCTGGTCTTCTTAATCAAGCTCAAGTTAGTGAATTAAGTTCACTAGAAATCTTTATTTTTCCAAGTCTCTGAATAAATTAATCTCTTCATCTTCTTGTTTTCTTCACTTGTTTCAAATAATCTCATAATTTCCAGCCTTGTCTCATCATGATACCTTTTCTCTTTCTGGCCTTTTGGTTTCAAACTGGAGCTGCTCAAATCACATTTTATGAGTGAATGATTAATCTATTTAACAATGTTTTTTATCCTTTCAAGGATTGTCCAGACAGAACATGGCTTTCTTCCAAATGTATGTAAAAATATTTCAGTTCATATATGTCTTGGAAATTCTTTTGAGGCTTGCTTTTTATCTATTCATTTTCCAGGTGTTCAGTACTAGGCTAAAAAAAAGAAATCTCAGGTACATTTTCAGAGAGGAGAGAACTTCCCAGTAAGGAAATATAAAAATAAGTAAAAGCAGACCTCATCTAAAGTTGTATGAGGAAGGAGGGGTCTGTGTACTAAAGAGTACCCTTTGGGAATAGCTCCATATTGATGAGTGTGTTCCCAATCCTGCTGTCCTTCCTCACCTGCCACAGCTGTCGAGGCTGGTCAGACACCTGTCCAGAGGGGAGGACTGCACTGTATGTCAGAGAACAAAGCAGGATGTCAGCAATGCACAGCTATACAGGGCCATGGGGACTATTCCTCTGCCCAGGAAAACTCTCTTTCAGGCTCTTAAATCTCATATTAGTCAAACCTCAAGAATAATAATTCCCCATGTTTCTTCCCATACTTACACAGACTGCTGAGGACATTTCAGTGTTTCAGGCACAACCACCTCTGTTCTGTAGGTTTTCCTCTTTCCTGGAGGTTTCTGCTGCATGCAGAGATCACCTGCAGCCTCATGCTGGTGCATCTTCCAGTCTGACTTTCAGCTGGTCTCACTGGGATCTGCTCAAGAGTTTCTGTAGCTGGTCATATTGTTATGAGGGCTTAAGGATGTTTTTTTTCTTGTGACTTGCATTTCATTGTAACTGAGCATGGTGATAGGACAGCTAATTACACACTTTTATTTTTGTTTTGGAATTGTTTGATTTGAAACTTAACAAAATTCTTTATTTTTTCCCAAGATGATTTTTTTTCCACTTCAGATCGGAAATTTCGTGTTATGAGTGAAACTATATTGGCTACAGGTGGGTAGGTTCTTTTCCCTATCTCTTGGCACATGTGAAAATGGGTTTATGTAAGTGTTCTTGAAAGGGACATGAGAAATAACATCATCTGTGGCAGAAGGAGGAATCACAGACCATCAAGAATGTGCCACTTTCCATGACTTCCCTTTGAACTGTCAGTTAATTCTTTTGGTGCCTAATGTGTACTTATTTTTGTGCTCTTCCTTCAAATGCACTTCACTCAGAAAACAACTTCTCTAACACTTTACAAACATCTCTACTTTCACCACCTCTCAAGTGCGTTGCTGGATGTCTACTGAACATCCAGTGAGTTGCTGGATACTGGTGGTATGCCAAATTTAGACTCTGTGGTGAAGGCTGCCCTGAACAACTCTGAGCACAGTGCTGGCTGCTGGTCTTAGCAACCAATAAATAATTAAGAAGCTGGATCTTTGATGATCCTTAAAGAAGAATGACTCACCCAGCCCTCTACTGTTGATTTCTTCATTAGCACAGACTCAGATCCAGGCCAAGAATTGGTTTTCCCTTATGCTTTTATTTGGTGACCACTTGGATGTGGCTTAGGAAACAGTTAGTGTCTCTCCAGCAGTTGGGAAATGTTTATTTCCAGCTGTTTATTTCCCTCAATGGATTAATAAGTCTATTTCAAAGTGCTGCAAAAATGAAAACTAGATTTTCAAAATGGGGAAGGAAGAAAATTCGCAGAGACACAGTGTTTTCATTGAACTCCCTTTTTCCTGCACCTCAGTGTTTAGATGGATGGCTCAGTTTCCTTAGCTTTTCAATGTTCCCAGTCAAGTATATAAACTAGATGAAGGGTAATAAAAGTAATTCCCTCCATTGGAGAGAATAGAAGGGGAAATCAGATGGAGATGTTAATATTTTGGAACACAACCTTTCCACTGAACTGGTATCAGCTTGATTATCACATTATGCAAACCGCATGAAGTTCCTGCAAAGATTTTACTCAGTATAAAACAGTCAGCAAGAAGGGCTCAGTGCTTGCTGCCTTTTACTCAGAAACTCTGTGATTCAAGAAGCCTCCTTCTCTTTTCCTCTGGCACAGAGTTTAAGTTTCAAACATAGCTTAAGACTTTTTGTCTTGTTTACTGGCATGCTGTATTCCTTATCAGGTGGGGATTTTTTTTTTTTTCTGAGTTTGGGAGAAATATCTATTATACAGTTATCATGAATTTTATAAGATAAGCATTTTATCCCTGGATGGATGGAACATACTGTCCTGTTCTCTTGGGGTGCAGGAGACTTACCAGGTTCCCTTCAATAGCAATCTTGCAAAAGTAGAATGAGCACAGATAAAGCTGATCATAAGTACAAAGCTCTCATTACTGCTGACACTCCTGTGAGAGCAATGAGATGCATCAGAAGGGACTGAATGGTGAATGAGAGAACAAGCCCCTCTTCTGGGCAATTCCACAGCCAAGCAAAAAAGCAGAAATTATTGCTAAAAGTCTGTCTGGCGCTGGCATATTTCTCAGACCAATTCCTGCCACTGTGGACAATATGGAAGAAAAAGATCAAGAGAGGATTGACTAAACCTGGAGGTGTGAACCGGGATTTGAAAGTCAGATTCCAAAGCCAAACTTCTAAAATTAACATATGAGCACCAAACCCATGGTGTCCTAATTTTCAGAGACACAAAGTGCCAGAAAGTCCCAACAGAAGTCTTTGTTGGCTGCAAGTGTTTAGCACTCACAGCACTGATTTTGGATTTAAAATTCATGATTGTTAGTTTCAGTTTCGAGGTACCCAGTTTATAAATCCTTCCTTGAGTTTGGACCAGTGTTTGTAGATCTCCAGATGGAGGAGAGTGTGACCCAAAGGTGGATTTGGCAACTCCAACATGCTTTAGGTCAAACATCTGTAAGGAACGTGTGTTTGATTTCTTTACAACTTCATTGTTTCAGTAGATGGTGTATCCAGTGCAATGTTATATCTGCTACTGAAATAGCTGAATGCAAATACCAGGAACCTCTGGGAAATTTTAGTTAATAGGAAAATAATCTAAAACAAATTCATCTGCTGATACAGCCAGAAGAGAAGAAATGAAAATAAAAGGAATTACTGATCCAACCAAGTAGGCACAGAAATGAAACCCCTCTAGGATTTTCTTTTTAGTTTCTCCAACTTCCATTAATTTAACGAGCAAACTAGGTCAGCAGCACAGTCTTGTTATGCTAATAAATGAATGCCATAGATTCACTAATGTTAAAATGTCCAGGCATTCACCATCATTTGCTGCTTTGCAAAGGGAGCTGTGGCACAACAACTCTGCCTTTGGCTCAAATCCTAATTCAGACACTGAGCCCTATGAGTCAATGTAGGAACTGCTGTAACGAAAACCCAGCTATGGAGAAAGCAAGCTGCAGTACCACAGAACATGAACTAGCCCATTTCTAGCCGGGGTAAGAGAAGTCATGTAAACTGCATTTTAAGTTCCTACATTTAGATTTTATACTGATAAAAGACTGGGAGGTCAGCCTGAGATGTGCAAAATTTTGTATCAGGCTCTCATTGCAATGCTGATGTATTTGCTTGTACACTTCAGTAAACTTCAATAGCTAAACACTGTCAAATCTAAAGCAAGTTCTGAGATGCTGTTTTCTCCATGCGCTGTCTCTTTGTGCAAGGAAAGTTTATTAACTGTTAAACTGGTTATCAAAAATCTCAGTGGATCGAAAATTGATAATAGTGCTTCATGTAAATAGTATTTTATTTCTCATGTGGTGAGTGGAGATCTCCATAGGAAATTCCGTGTCCCCCCATATTTTTATTTTTTGCTGTCAAGATACAAAACAAGAAAAAAATGCAAATAAACACATTTGACTTAATAAAGCTATAAAACAGCTTAGTCCTTAAAAAGGCTGTTTTCTTGATCTGGATTCAAAAACTCATTGCAGAATAGCTTCTTGGAACACAGGTAAAAAGTTTTACATAATGAATTGAAAGAGAACAGTTTACAAAAAGTTCAAATGTTGAAACGCGCTTGCAAGAAAAAATGGCATATTTATGTAAACAAAAATACATCACATAAATGAAAAAAAAACCCCCAGAAATATAGCTCAAATAGGGTGAAATTTTTCACTTTATGGAAATATTTCAACACTATCTAGAATACCGTAGGGCTTCTCCTGCCTAGTTTTATAGGCATAAAAAGGACTTTCAAAACAACATATCCTGAATTTATAACCTGTACTTTTGATTGAAAAAATAATAAATTGGACGCTGAAAGGTGCTTAAGACATGCTAAGTCTGGCTCTCAATTTCCAAAATAGTATGTATCCATCTTTGGGATATTTTTTGTGTTGCTGCTCTCAGAAGCAAGAACTACCAAATCCTGCTGAGAATATGTACTACGCTTGAATTATTGCTGAGGGCAGTAATTCCTGCCTGAACATTCATGCATGAATAGGAACATGCATGGCTCCTTGGCTGCTTTCATGTATCATTTTTGACCTGTGGGGAGCTTCTTGTCTAGATTGTAGAGCTTACAGTTTTTCTCAACTATTTCAGGGGAAGTTTCAAGACTTTTTGGATTTTGGGAAGAATTAATCCCTCAAAATTCTGATAAACTACTTGAGGAAGGTAATCTTAGGTTTAACTTTTCCACCTTTTCTGCTGATGTGAAGTGAGGATTGATCTGCCAAAAGGAAATTTGCTACAAAATGGGCATTGGCTTTAAAATTGTGAGTTGGTTGTACCAAAGGTTTGTTTGACCAGTTTATAGTATAAATCACCTAATAATATTTAAATTTGAGAACTTTTTCCTGTATTCTTTTAATCTCTTTTTCATGAAAATAGTTCACAGTGACAACTCAAAAATCCCATATCCACCCACGTGAAGTCAATGTTTTAGATAGTGTGTCTTGAAGAGATACCAAAATCAACAACATTTGTGATCTAGGATGAAGTAGAAAATGAATGAAAAAACTTTAATCAAACCAGCCACTCTTTTTACTTAGCACTGATGCTTCTATATGCACAGCATATGAAGCTACGTAATATGTGGCTTTGTGTTGAAGTCCATAATTTAGAGCAATCTGTAACATAAGTTTGACAAAAATGGAGAAAATGAAAATATATTCGGAACATTTGTTTAAAGCATAATACAAAATTAGTCAAATTTATGAACAAATATTTACTATATGAGAGTATTTTAGTGTTTATGTTGTCCAAATCATCTTTGCAACATAAATGGTGTGTGGATAGCCAATATTTGCTTTTCAAACTGTCACTGGCTGGACTGGCTGCCTGGCAATATTCCTTTTTCCTGATTAGATGTGTGAGTAGTATTTCTAATTAATATTTTTGCTGTTCTGGGTCCACAAATAGTGATATATGACTCCTTTTAAGCTGGTGTCTGAATCCATTATGCCAGCAAAGGTCATAGAAATTGTGGCTCGATGATATTAATTAATGAAAACAGCAAAAGAATATCTCTATACAAAATGAATTGCAGTGTTTTCCCCAGCCTAACACCCAGACAACCGTTCTCTGGTAATAGACAATGTAGATACTTATAAAGAAATAAATGTACATAAATAAAACAATTGAATTTTATTTCCTGCTTGAAAACTGTGTGTGGGTGGCAGTTAATTCTCTTCTCTTATTCCAACTGGGTCAGACTCAAGTTGGACTTAACACAGTTTTCATCTTGCCCTTTTTCTTGTGAAACTTGGGGACTTGCAGAAAGAGGTCACTTGGCAGAAGAAAGAGTAGCGTTTAGAGTTAGACTTTGCAACAGAGGTGAAGCTTAACTTATTGTACTCATGGTGGCTGGATGATGCTTGGTTGTTCCTCTCATTTCAGTGAATAAGAAGCCAATTTTTTTTTTCTTTAATTCCAGACATAGAGTAGTGTCTTGCCAGGGTCAAACAAATATCCATGTATTCAGAAGCAGAAATCATGGTGACGCTGAAGGGTTTACAGTCACGTTGGAATGTTTCTGGATCTATTCTTGAGTCAATGTCCACACCCAGGCTTTTGTTGCAAAAATCAGTTTGAAAAGGAGGATAAAATACTTTTAGTTAAATATTTTGACATTTTCATCTACATTATATGCAAATACAAATTTTTCTACCTAATTTTTATGGATGTTCTGTAGACATGACGTCTGCTTAGGCTGGCATGAGTGTGAATTATATGTTGCACATATAAGTTTATTATTTCTTGCTATTGCAAAGGTCAAATGGTAGGTTTGAGCTCTAGGAAGCACAGCTTCAATGTCCTGTATTGTCTTAAGCGTAACATCCAAATGAGTCATGGCTGTTAGCTTTTTGGATAACATGCTTCTGAAGCTACAAAGGTGCCAGCATGTGGAGTGTGTCAGGGATAGGTCTCTTGACTCTGAGACTTATGAATACACAGTTAAAATGAACACTTAAATCTTTGTTTATACAGCAAAACCATCTTATCTCATATGCTATTAAAAAATCTTAGGGATGCAATGATTTCAACCTTTTGTGATGTCTGTAGGACAATGTTTAAAATTGGGAATTATAGATATTGTGTAATGAATATATTCTTTAGGAAGAGGAGCAATGATTTTTATACCCTCCTGCTAAAAGGAAGTCTGATGGAAATTTCCTTTCGAGTCCTGTCTGTGATAGTTTGGTGTGGTTGTGGAGCCAGCCTGATGGAGACAGCAGGAGTGGAGGCTTCCAGGAGTGATGGGATAGAGAGGAAAACAGGCAAGATCTTTTTAGGATAGAGAACACAAAACCAGCAACAATGATATTTGCTCAATGAACAAATTACCCAGCAGTTCAGTAATCACTACAGGTTCTCTGGCAAAGGATTTGCCTCACTCTGCTGGGCAGAACTTCCTTTCACTGCTCCCAAGGGCTAGAGAACTTGGATTAGGGAAACATCACCTCCTCCTCCTTCCCAGGAAAAGTGCTGTCAGAAGCTGTCCTGTCTTTAACAGTAGATTGACTTGGACGCCAGTATTAGCTTCCTGTCTCTTCTGTATTTTTCTCCACTGAGGAGCTAGATACTACCAGTCTGGGTCTGAACCCTCATTTGAGAGCCCATTTTGGGATTTTTGTTTCCTCCTGTGTGTGGTCTTGGGATGCTAGCAAGTGAAGTTTGAAGTTTCTCTCCTTGAGGAGACTCAGAGGTAACCTTTTCACTCTCTACAACTTCCTGAAGGGAAGTTGTAGACAGCTGAGGGTTGGTCTCCTTCTCCAGGCAGCAACTCACAGAAGGAGAGGACAGAGTCTCAGGCTGTGTCAAGGGAAATATAGGTTGGATATTAGGAAGAAGTTTTTCATGGAAAGAGTGATTAAATACTGGAATAGTCTGCCCAGGGAGGTGATGGAGTCACCATCCCTGGATGTGTTTAAGGAAAGACTGGATGTGGCACTCGATGCCGTGATCTAGTTGAGGTGTTAGGGCTGGGTTGGACTCAATGATCTTCAAGGTCTCTTCCAACCTACACATTCTGTGATTCTGTGATTCCTTACTTAATCAAAACTCTACAACCACATCAACTCTGAAGTCCATCTGAAACCTGGAGGTTTTGCTCTGTTTCTGGGAGTTTTAGTACACTACTGCTAAGAGACTGGATAAGAGAGCACAGGGAGAGGCATCTTTTGTTTCTAGAGAGCCAGAAATAATCTTTGAATGATATTCCCCTATTGATGTGGGCTGTTAAAACATGACTGAGCCCAGATTTTAAAAAAAACTTTTGCAAAATTTATCCTTAGCATGTTCACCCAGTGGGAGAGAGAAAGACCTCCTCTCTAGAAAGACATCATACACCACTGTAATTGGCAACATGTGCATTAAACACATAACCTAAAATTAAATTGACATGTCTCAGGGATTCCATCTGCTGTCAGATCTAACCTACCACAAACTGAGCACCAGAGCTAGACTTACTCAGAGCCTCTGTCTCTCCCCCTTCAACGATATGATAAAGTAGGAGTCAAGGCACAAGATTTGTCACCATCTTTCTGTTAAGTATTCTGAAGAAAGATGATCATCAAGATGAGAAATAATGGCTGAAAACCTAGAAGTCCACTTGTCCTGTGTGATGATTTCTTACCATTTCTTTTATCTGATTCATCTTGTGCCACTCATTGCTGATGGAGGTTACTGGATGACTATTCACCAACTGACATGACTTTCCATGCAAATTGTTTCTAGAAATGGACTTGACAACAAAATCAAATAAAACGGGTTATTAATGAGAATTAAAAGGATGGTGGCATCATCTGTAAGACAACAGAATGACTTCTAAAGCAAAAATGACAAAACATAATTGATCCTGTAGATGTCTGTTAAAGTCAGGGATTAAAACCCAAAGAAGTCTCATTTGCCTAAATCATTCCTTCCTTATGGCTAAAATGGCTCATGGCAGTGGGCACTGTGCTCCCCACTAGATCTTCATTTTGCTGTGTATTGTCAAAAAGGTGATGTCCACATCCATAGAGACTGAAATACTGATTTTAAAGTGGACAGGAGCAGGCATTTGCTGTTCATCTGTCATGAACAGACAGAAAAAAATTTCTTGACTTAGCCGATACTTACATTTAAAATATTTTTAGCTGTAATGATAATCCCTAACTATTAAAAAAAATTCCCAAAAACCTAAACTAATTGGAAAGAACTGTTTATCACAGCCAAGCATTCCCAGAAGGGGAATCAATTTATATAAACATGCTAAAACTGACCTATTTATGAAATCTTATAGAGAGCTGAGAAGAGAACCACAACAGATCTTAATCTTACATTCACTGTTTTAAAAGATCAACGGTTGAGTGAAGTCTGAGACTGGTTATTGCGTGTGTTTTAGATGTGGATGTCAAGGTCATCTAAAACCTGTTACCAAAGTCACTGTGATTGCCAGCAAAATGTAAACTAATGTTCCAGGTCTCTCATTATACGCTTAATATGAATATGCTTCCTTTTGCACATACATCACAATGAATGCAGCAATCAGTTGCTCCTGTGAAAGTCACAAAATACAAATGAAAGGAACCATCATAAATAGTAGATGTAGCCTCTGAGGAAAAAAACCAAAACAACACAAGAAGGACATATTTGTAATTTAATATGTGGTAATATTCTATTTAAAAAGTTACATTAGTATATACATAGGCAGATTTATTTTTAATGCAGTTTAATCTAGTAAATTAGTGTGCATGTCAGAAAAATATTTGAAAAGACCAAATGGTCTGCAAGCTCTATTTTGTCCATAAAATATCTGTCACCTTCAGAGAATTCACCACAGACCTCATTTATCTTAACCAAAGGAGAAAATCCCCATGCAGTTGAGATCAATTGCAAAATTACCACAGAAACCATCAGAGCAGCAATTTCTCCCAGCCTTAATTTTACAAGTTAAGGATTCTTTACACAAGAACAGCAGTATTTCTCTTTCACTAGGTGAGAGTTAACCATGCATGGTCAGGTACACTTAAGAAAGACTGCGAAGGTGTAAAACAGTGTCCTTGTGTCAGGACTTTTGTGCAACAGGTTGGCAAGGTTCAGTTACATCATTTGACCCTCTTCATTATTACCCAGATCCCAGAGCTGCATCCAGAGCTCCTTGGGTGCTTGGGCACATACTGCAGAATGCTCCAGGTTGGGACTGGAGCTGCCTCAAGTATCATTTAGCAGCTTCTGGTCTGTCTGCACTGATGTTCATGATGTTGATACAGATGTTTCTTCTGAGCACCTAGTTACCACAGAAAATTTTAGGTCATATAGAAATACTTTATCAATGCTGGAAATTGCAGCGCTCACTCTTGAATTCTAAGGTTTCCCTAAAATCATTGTAACAGTGAGGCAAAGCCTTAAGCAGCATAATTCCAAACTTACAAAATTAGAACAGTTGGAAACATTGACAAGGAGTAAAACAATTTTCCAAATGAGAGAAACACATACAAGTTTAGGAAAGAGCGAGATATGGATTGTCTAAGAGTGCCCTGTAACAGTGTTTTATTTATGATGTTGCCCAGTAGCACTGCTCTAAGCTAAGACAATCACTGTATAAACATGGATATTTCTAAGAGTGAGAGCTTTATTCGCTGAGGAGTTGAGTGAGAGATAGGGGGAAGGCAGACATAGCAAGGAGGAAGGGAGGGGAAAAGGCTGACACAAAAAACAAGGAGAGTGCCAAGGCAAGGAAGATAGTGTTTGTGTTTAAAAGTAGAACCTGAAGGTGTGCCAAATCAGAATTTTCTTCAGGAACTTGAGGGCTGAAAACTTCATGAGCATGCTCAGATCATGGGCAGAGGGAGACACTGCAAATTCACTGTAAAATGCTGCTACGAGGCTGGCAAGAGAAAATGGAGAAAAGAAAGAAAGAACTGGCTTTTGGCCACTACTGCAATGAGCTGAGGAAGGATAGAACACAAGACTTAGCAATTCTTTAGTAAGCCTGGCTCAAACAGATGGTGTTTGATGAAATCTAGTAGCAAGCAGGGGATTTCATGCCCTTTCTATTCTAGGACAATAATTAAATAAATGATACATATACATAAATAAATACATAAACAGATGAGATTCAGCTGGTGGATTTGGTTTAGCTCTGAATTTGCAGGAGGAGGCTTCTGAAAGTCAAAACTCTGAAACTCAGGCTTAAATGGCTGAATGAACATGGGCTTGAATAAATTCTTCACAAGTCCATAAGTCATTGGAATAACACAAATTCATATTAATGGGAATTACTCTAGAGTTGAGTTCAGCCAGGCGGGTTCACAGCTTTTAGTTTTGGTGCTCTGAGATTGTGTTTACATGAAACACCCTCGTTGGGAAAATACACTTCATTTGGAAGATTATTTTGAATTTTATTTCTGGCTCAGCACAGTTCTGGATAGTTTTGTGTGGACTGTAACTTTATCAACAAAGTTGTAAGAAAAAAATTGTTTTCACTGCCATAAGAGAATAAAATTTTAATCTTTTTTAATACAGGCTTTAAAATACGGCATCTCATCTATGGGATTTATAAGGTAGGTAAGATTTATAAGGTAGAAAGTCATCCTCCTGGCATATCATGAATTCTAAACTTGTATTTAGAAGATAAACTGTGGAATTTGGACAGAATCTAAGGCTCCTCTCCCTGTTCAGGGAAATAATGGCATCCATGGCTGCAGGGTCTCACTGTCAAAGGTTTCAAACATTTAATAAGGTGTGTTAACTCACTGCAATTAATGATCTTATTGTCATTGAAAAATGCTCAGTTCCTAACAGAAAAAGAATAAGAGTCAAGCCATCATTTCTCCCTTGTCCATCATCTCCAAAATGGGGCAGTATGGTACATTACAGTGAAAGAAACTAAATGGACTGGGAAAGGTCTGTAGAATCTTGTGAAGCAAGAAAAAAGGCAACAAGGAATGATGGCTCACTTTGCTCTCTGTTCCTCTGTGGGCATCTTTCTACTGGTCACTACTAGAGTCCACATACTGGACCAGCTGAAGGTTTTATTGACTTGGAAATCCTGTGGTTTTGGCTCGTGCAGAAATCATCATGATTCAAAAACCTGGATGGTGGTGTTCTGTTCCTACATTTCAGGGAACTGAAGAAAAAACCCAGGAGATCTTGGTCAAGCATTCCTGCTTTCTTTAATGAGAAAAATGGCAATGACATTTCCTCCAATATGCAACTGGATAAACTTTACAGACACCATTCTGATGAAAACTCAGAGCATCCCATTTCCTCCTCCAAGCACCAGGACAAGAACTGCTTACAGAATCACAGACATGGGAATGATCTCAAGAAACTACTCACATTTCTCCTGCCTTAAAATGTTGTACTTCTGTAATTTCTGACAGAAGTAATTTTAATCTATGTTAGAGACCCTCATTAAAGAGGAGTTTATGAATTCCCCAGAAATTTTACTTCTGTTTGAATGTGATTACCTAAGGCCCAACATGGCTTTTCCATGTTTCAGTTTCATCATACTCTTATTTTTGGTCTGTTCAGCCTCAGTAGAAAGTGTATTATTCCCATTTTCTTGGATGTGGTCTTTTATATGTTATTATGCCTTTCTTTTAGGGTTTTATTTTGTACACTGAGTTCACATTTGGGTTAAGACCTTTCTCTGGATACTCCATTCTATCTTTAGTAAAAGAAATTTACGTCATGTAAGTGATGAAAAAAACCTGTATTAAAATTAATAACAGCAGAAACCTGTGTGTGTGCAGCCCTTTATCCATGCAGACTATTGTTTTGGATTGGATTCCATGATTCTGTGTAACCACAAAGTTCAAGAGCTTGTAAAAGAGCACTGTGGCAGGAGTAGACTTTAGTATTCTATAATTTCTTTAAATACTTTATTGAATATTTGGAAATGTCATTCTCACATGGAAGTCACTCATATTTCAGCTGATCTGCTACTGCATTCATTTTGCATCAAAATAGAGAAACAATGTAATAGATAAATTATTCTTGATATTAAAATCTACAGCCATTTTTTTTTCTGCAGAGATAGTATTAACCTCAATGAGAAACTATATATCTCAGGCCTGATAAATTAAATGAGGAATTTGTTTAAAAAGCTGGATTTTTCTTAGGTGGTTTTTTTTTGAGTATACAAATTTTAATACAAACATGTCTATTCTGTGCTGTGATAAACTTGATCTGTGCAAGTGACTTTCATGCTTTCAAAATAATTCAGAATTAAAGATCACTCCAACTTGCTTCACTGGATATCTGTTTATTCTTAGGAATACTGAAGATTTTAAACAGTATGACTCTGTCCCTTGTCCCTGATTAGTAATTCAGTAGAAGTGTCATAAAAAAAATCATCAAAGAAATGAAAATAAGTGGCATGACACTGGAGACCCCATTCGAGCAATGTTGCAGCTCATGCTGGAAATGGAATCTCCAGTTTCATTTGTTTTGATGTACTGTATAAATATTTAAAGAATGCAAGCTGCAATTTTATCCAGCCTTTGCTGAATTTCAGTGTCATGTCTTGGTGGGGGTCTTAATGCTGATACTAATTGCTTTTAGAATTGCTGGTTCAGCAGACCAATGGGGGATGTATGTAAGCCCATTTCTGTTCAGGAAAACAACTCAGAACAAGTTTGACTTGAAGCAATGGTTCAAGTCTTATTGAGATACCACAGAAGACAGTGAGTCTTGCATGTATGTTATGAAATTCAATGCATGAATGATGAATCTCGTCTAACCCTACTCTGTATATATGTCTTAACTGCATTTCAGGGCTTTTTTGGTGTAGAAAAGATATTTTCATACACAATGAAGTAATTTAAGAGTGACTAAAATAGCCAAATAACTTCACATAAGTAATAATGTCATTAGAGAATGTTTTGTGATACTTTTATTTAGAACATTACTATGAAAATCTCATAACCTGCTTATTGAGAAATCAGATCCTTGTAAGATTAGAGACCCAGGACACTCTGACTCAGAAGCTAACAGTGGTATAAGATCAAGAGTAGAAGACTGATATAATGAAGAGACAGATGTGATGCTCTATGGATTAAACTGAGGGCCATCAGAGCTAAAAATATGAAATGAAGACCCTGGAATTTATATCATGGGTTAATAACAGAATCTCATTCACCAATAAAATATGTCTGATGCATTCAAGTAGCCTAATTTGAAGGATGAAAACCTGCCACCTAAAAATGTATTAGACTCACATGGTAATTGGTATGAGCTGCAACATGAAAACTTGTGGGAAACCATAAAATACCATCAGTCATTCGGCCGTCAATTCATCTTGCTTCCCAAGTGTTTGTTTGCTGAAGAGTGTTTGCAGAATCTGAACAGAAGTGTGGGAGGATACTCCTGTAGGATCATTCATCTAACAACTATGGCATCCATACTCTTAAATAAAATAAGGCAGGGCTGCTGTTTGGTCCTGCAGCTAAGTGACAGAGGGTGTTTCCTGTCAACAAGACCCCTTGAAGAGGGTGACTCTGTCCAGGCTGGGAATGGGCTGTTTCCAAGCTGTGTTCTTGCACTGCGAGTCATTGCATCCAGAGCTGTACCTTGAAGCACCATAGGAATTAGCACCTTAGTGTCAGGGAAAATCACAGGACTGTTCCTAGCTGCTCCTGTACCTACCTCTGTTTCATTATCCATAAATGGATGAAATCCATGGATGAGAGCTTTATCCAGCATATCTGATGGTGGTGATACTAATAAACGAAAGGGAGTGTGTGTGATCAGCTGCTGGATGATTTACTGGCTCAGAGAAAAGGTACAGAAGTTGAGTAGAGTAAGCCTTGGTTAGTTCTGAACTTCACCAGCCTGCATGGTTCATCAAAAAGCTCCCAGACTAATATTTTCAAGCCTTTAGTCTCTGAATGTAGCCCTCTAGAAGAAAGTGTTGGCTTTCCCTATAAAAGGATGGATTTTTGTTTAAATAGTAGCTCAGGAAACAGAGAAAGATATTGTTAAATATTACTGAGGTGTTTTGGGGAGTCTCAAGACTTTATTCTTCCCTGAAGAGGATTATTAATGAAGGCATCATTTAAAACTACAAAGACTCCCATATTATAACACAGCAGCTCACTGAGCAGACAAAATAGGGGCAGCACCAAAAAATGTAACCTGGTTTTGGAGCCTTAGGAGCTGGAAGGCAGTTGGCATCAGAACTGATGGTTTTTGAGCTCACAAAGCCATTTCAGAGCCAGCATTTTCTAAAATTTTGGGTTTTTTTCTGGAGTTCAAAAAGCATTTGTTTAACTCACTCAGTCACATGTTGTGATTTTTGGGATGTTCTGTGCAGGGCCAGGATTCTGAACTTTGATGATCCTTGTGAGTCCCTTTCAACTCAGTATATCTTATGGTTCTATGATTATGCTTGATTTCCTTGAAAAAAATAGATGAAAAAGTTTTGCTGTCATTAATATTGTCCAAGAATCTCTCTCCATCTCTCCAAAATACATTTGTGTTCATTTCAGAGAGAACCTATCTTGTATGATCTACTCTCCAAGGATGCAGTCCCATGTTTAAACATGTCTGTACAAAAATATGGGGAGTATACTTGTTTCAGTTGCTTTATATATAGATGAATGTAAAACTGACCTCAAGTTGTTAATCTCACTTCAAAGCAAAATTGTCTTTTCTCCACATGATGGGACTGTCCTTTCTGGAGGTTGTCAAATGTACAAGTTTAATCTTTGGGTCCGTCTGTCTTTAAGGCAAGGAAACACATCACACTACAGTTTTCCCATTCTGCTCCATGAGACAGATAATTCACAACACTGTGTAAATAGCTCTTGAAATGTGGACCATGGGAGATGTGCAATTCCAATAATTCCCTACTTTTGTTACCTCTGAACTGTAATTTACTTCCTTTAAGGAGACTTCTGTTTTCAAACACAGGCCTCTATTTTGATTTTGATGCAATGAAGTCTTGCAAAGAAAGCACACAATGTTCTCTCTTGTAGCCTTCACTGTCAGTTTTTCTAATTTTGCAATGTCTAGCTAAATTTTTCCATGCTTTGTAATTCTGATAAGAACACCAGGAGTAACCAAGAGAAAATTCAAAATGAAAAAGAGGTAAAAAAGGTCCCTGATTAGCAAGCAAAATAAGTATTAAATGGCCAATATTATGACAGATCTGCAATGCATGTCCAGTTGGAAAAGGACAGGAAAAATGTATATGAAGGGTATAACAGATTCATAATTACATTTGTTCTAAATCATTGTTTTTAAGCCTGTTCATAGAAGATAGTTTATGAACCTGCTTTGGTACTCTTCTGGTTAAAAGGGAGTATATAAATATAAAGTGCAACTGTGGCTGCATTATGTACTGTATGTGAGATGATTGAAGAAATTAAAAACATGATGGACTGTGGAGTGTGCTGTGAAATAGAAATTAATGAATATTTATGCTAATAAGTAAATTACATATTAAACATATTAAGAAGCATAATTTGTAGTAGAAAACAAATTGTTGTTTGCAGATGACCTAAGTTTTTTTACTTTGAAAGCAGAATCTCAAAGTAAAGCAGGTGGAGATTAATTCCTTGCCTTGTACCCAAGTAGATTAATTTTTCTTTCTACAGTGTTGAGGGAGGAACCCAAGATTAGTTTTCAGAGTGTTACATGAATAAGTAAAATTAATATGATATCTCTATCTGTAGAGTGCATTTTTACATGGGAGGATAAATTACTTTTGTGTCACTTTCAAACCTAAATAGTCTCTGTCAAGAGAATAAAATATCCATTAAAAAGATATTTTTAATGCTTATCAGAGGTGTTTCTGTGCCAGATACACACTATCCTGTGAAGTACAGAATAGTGTGCTGGTTACTCCTTTGATCTCAATATCCTTAATCCTGGTCTGCTGCCAAGGATCATTCACTCTCTGCACACATCAGCTGGGACAGGGAAAAATGAATGCAACTGAATTCACATCTCACTTTCCCTATTCCTCTGCCTCTGATGTCCTCAGGGAAGTTATTCCTCCCTGGTGTGGTAGGAGCAACACCACCTACAGCTATACCCTCAGTACAGACAGATGGCATCTTCCTTGCTAAGTCAAACAACAGACAAAGTGCCCCTCTTTAAAGCTTGGAGCCAGTCATGTTATGATGACTTTTTTGAGGAAGGACAGCCTGTGGCACAAATGCATTACAAAGTATAATGTATAACTACTGATCTAACTCTGCCCACATCAGGATGTGATCACCTCAGCATGGCACTGTTAGTTCAGGTGCCAGCACTGTTAGTTCAGGTGCAGCAATGTGCTAACATGGCTCTGCTACTTCCAATATCCACATAATTTTTCCTGCAAAGCCTTGCCATGCCTTGCTCAGCTCTGCTGTGTGGTGGTACAAGGACTTATACAAATGCCCTGTCTACATGATGCCTCCTGTTAGATACCATATCTGTGTTTATATAGACAGATTTATTGGATTTAACAAAAACCAATAAATTTCCATGTAGGAAAAAAATTCTTTAGTGGTGGTGAGGCAGTGGAACAGGTCGCCAAGAGAGGCTGTGGATGGCCCATCCCTGGAAGTGTTCAAGGCCAGGATGAGGCTTTAAGCAAGCTATTGCTCTAGTGGAAGGTGTCACTGTCCATGTCAGGAAAGTTGGAATGGGATGATCTTTAAGGTCTCTTCCAACCCAAGCCACCCTATGGTTCTGTGATTCTACTCTATGAATTTAGGTGGCAAATAGACATCCAGTAAAAGAATAGTTCACCACCCTAATAAAGCCAGAGGAATAAGGGTTTGCCTAAAACATCAGATTAATGGCATGCTGGGGCTTGAATTTGCACTGAATGAGGTCCCCCATGTCTCTGGTGATGCCTAAAGACTTTTAGCTCTTTGGGAAAGACCTGTGTTTTATCCCAGACATCACAGGATACTGCCACTCAGGGGTGCTCTCTGCAGGGTATGTACACTAAGGGATGTCAGGACACATCTGTTGTGCTCTATTCCCACCTGTGCCCACCAAATTACAGACACCTAATAGTGATGTGGGGGCTGGTCTGTGGCTCTATGGCCAAGTGTGACCACCCACAGCCACCAAGACAAGTCCTGGGCAGCGCAACCTATGGCTGTGAGTGTACAGTTGGCCTGGCCACTGCAAAAGGCAGTGCAGGCTGACAGGGGAATAAGAGCCAAGCACTATTCTTTCATGCTTACACTGTGACAAGCACAAGGTGTTAAAGTGTTTACAGCACCTTAGGGAACAAATAACTTGGGATTCACCTGAAAACACAACACAGAAATGCCTGAAGTCGCATGCTGGAGATTTTAGAGACCACTTCCCTCATGACAAATCTATGCTATCAGAGATCATAAAGCCTCAGAGTATCTTAAAGTAAATACACAATTGTTTACTTAGACTAGACTAATTTTTCTGTGTAATTTATTTACTGTTTGTTCTGATTTCTACCATGCTTTTAGGGTAATCTTAAAACTTTACTGTATCATGAGTTTGGATCTGGCTGTATGTATATAGTTTCCATTGATTTATTATTTTTCTACATGCTGTAGAATAGAATGTGTCAGTTGGAAGAGACCTACAATGATCATCTGCCTGACAACTACAGGGATGACCAAAAGTTAAAGTGTTAAGGACATTGTCCAAAGGTCTCTTAAACACTGACAGACACAGGGCATTGACCACCTCTCTAGGAAATATGTGCCTATTTCTATATTTAATTTGATATGGTGAAGCTGTGAGGAATCATTAAAGTACTTTGCCCAGAAGTGCTGCCATCAAAGAAACGACAGCAATGGGTCCAAACAGCCAGTGCTTTGCACACATAATTCTTCTCAGCCTAAACTTTCATTTTCGCACTGAAACAGCATAAATGGCCCTTGGAGAGGGATTGATTAGGATTACTGGATTACTTATATCCATTTTAAGGTATTTTTGTGCTGCAAGGGTGGTGAAAGTGCTCCAACTGTGAATTAAAATAAGGCTTTTTCAGTCAAAATTGCTTTGAATTTCTGTAATCATTAACTTAATAATGGTAATTATGATTCATTGCAAATGTTCCATGCCTACAACACTCATGACACAGCTCACAGTGGAAAACCTTGCAGAGCCAGGTATAATGATGAATTTCAGACATTCCTTCAGTTGTTTTTCCAAGGATAAATGTTGTACTGCATATGTGTCTGTGCACACTGGACTTTGGTACTGAAACAGACCTTGTGGGACATGGTACCACACAAGTGGCTCCTGTTCCTGTCTGTGAACAGTCAGAGCATCACCTCCTCTTGCACTAACAGAGATTGCACAGGGTTACAGTCAGGTGGTAGATGCAGCTATCCTGGAACAGTCAGCTTGGAACTGTCTATCCTGGCACTGCAGACACCAGACGGGAATGACCCATAACCTGCTTGTAGAAATTCCTTATATATTGGAAATTCTTTTGTTTCCTTTTGAATTATTTGAGCTTATTCCAAAAATCCTGTCTGTTTTGAATTTATTTTGTGATCTTTCTCATTCTAATGCAAGATAAACAAATTTTGAATACCTTTTCATTTACATACTAATATCAGATCAGGGGAAGAATTCCTGATACAATAAAACTTAAGAGAGTAATACAAGACAAAAGTTCAGGTTCTACACAAAATGGGTTGAATTTTTCAGGCTCTTGCACCTCAAGTTGGTGATCAGGCAAGTGCAAAGCAAGCATAAATGTATATATACCACTAAGGTAGGTGATAGATGAGAGAGAGAAAACTGATTTTGATATGCTCTTATGGTACCTAGTCCATTAGAATGATGTTAAAAAAATACATAATTTCAAGTCTATACATTGCCAGATAATAACTAAGAGTGAAACCCCTGAGTTTTGAACTCATATGGCACAGGTGCAAGTGATTACTTCAAGTTACGTGAACAGAGGCAGCACATGCAGACATTTGGGCACGAGAGGCTTGACATTTGCACATACATCTTCTCTGGGTGCAGCCTAAGAGCAGCAAACAGATTTTCCACTTTCCATATCTGCAAGCCAGACCTTGATGAGACAATGATGCTCAGGAAAGGCAGTGAGAATCAGCTGGTAAAGTGGATTAAGTAAGGATAATGAAAAGGCTTCAGGAACCCATGTAGTAGGAAAGGATCTCAATTCTATTTATCTTATTGTGATTCCTAAAAGAACACAAGCTACAAAGTTTTGGTCTGTGCATGCACTTAAGACATTGAAACTCTGAATTAAGATGTATTCATTCAAATCCCTTTTACTGTCAAAGAAGATCATGCATTTCACATCATTCTCACCATTGGAGTTTAAAGAATCCAGTCATGGCCATGATTTGGCTGATGGACCACACTGATGTGGATCCATGAAACTGCCTTCCACTAACAGTCACCTGCTTTTTTAGGGGTAATTTTAAATTTTGGTGAAAAAAGAATAAGTGAAAGCAGAACAGAAGGAAAACCAAAGCCCAAGTGACTGAAAACTCCTGGAATAGACCAAGTGAAAACTGATTCCTGTGCTGTTTCGTGACACATCTAAGCAAAACTCAACAGAACAAAACCCTTTTGAAGCTCTTAAATGTTCAGTGTTTGCTGAGGTGCATTGCCTTGCACCTGCATTTGTGAAATAAGATGTATTTTGAAGGGGGCAGGGTTGATTTTGGAAGGTGAGATGGCTCACTTTGTTGTGCAAGTCAAGTGCAATGGCAGCACACCACAGATGTCTGCCACATGTTTCCCACATTTTAATATTCAGTAGCAAATGTTCTTATTATATGAGAGCAAGAAGAATGAGGTTCATTTCATGAAAGCAGGTGAAGTAAACCCCATTGAGATATGTGTCATATGGAATGCATAATGGATGATGGTCCAGATGCATCCAAAAAAGAAACGTGCCTTGCGTGCAGCTGAGATAGGGAAGCTTGTGGTAAATTCTGCCCTTTGTCTATGAGGCTTTGGCTCTGGACAGAGATTCTTGTCATGTGTTTCTGCCAAATATTTTAGTATTTAACTCATATGTTCTACCATATATGGGTATCTACTTCAGCACTTTTGTGTTTACCATTTGCATATTTTTTTCCTTCTTGTTCTCTCAGAACTGCTTAGTTAAATATTCAGTGGGCCCAATGATTACTGATTTTACATTAACTGAAGAGAAGACTCACAGTTTTATTTTGTAATAAGTAGAACACAAGGAAGAAAACAAAACTCCCAACCAAATAAAATAAAAACTAAAAAAAATGGAATAAATTGGAATTCTTAGCAAGAGAACCTTACAAGAAAACTTTGACCTCAAAAATATACTTGGCTACCAGACCATCTATGGAATAAGTTGCGTCTTAAATATGCATAAGATAATGTTTTCATACATTTTCACTGTATGAAAATCCAGCCTGGACAAGCTGGATTTTCATACAGTGGGAGGTATGGTTCCATTTTACAATGGTCATTTAGAAGATGAAAGATATAAATAAAATGTTTTTTGTTTGTCCAATTCTAATGTTCTCTGGGATCTTACTCCAGTCTCATCGTCATAACAGTGGTTACAGCAGTTAGTACACAGGTCTCTCCTATGAGATGGAGCTTGAATTTTTAATAAGTCTGACTGAATTCAGATGATAAGGGTCACAAAATAAAATATAGGGTTTTACCAGAATGCTAATGTGTCAAATCAGGCTGCTTATTTAGGTGCCTAAATATGGATTTACTGCCTGATGTTTGTGTTTTACATTAGATTTGCATGAATAACACTTGAAGCCTTACATTCTTGGCCTGAATAAATGAGTAATGTTTCTTTAAGGAAAAAATAAATAAAGCCAAAAAGCTAAAAACCCCAGAGCCTTCATTAGTTTTTGTGCTAAGCAACATTCTTATGTTTTATATTCAAACCAACATATTAACATGAAACAATCATTCCAGATGGAAGAAAATATCACTTCTAGGGTCAGGAAAGGGGTACATAAAATTCTGGCAAATTAGAAGGAAAAATCTACAGGGGCTAAAAAGCTCATTAATATATGCTTTAATCCCCTTGTGGATCGTTGTGGTTTGGACCTGTGTGATGGTTTGAAAGCAAAACTAGTGAGAGGCTCCAAGTCAGAAATACAATTTAATAGGAAAAGAAAAAAAAAAGAAATAAAATAAATGCAATAATACAAAAGACCCCTGACAGAGTCAGAATACAACCTGAGCAAGATGATGGCAGCAGCAATCTCGTAGAAAGGTCTGGTAGCTCTGATCCTCTGTAGATCCAGTGGGTAAGGTACCCCGTATTGTCTCAGATCCCAGATTATATGCAGGTGAGAATGCTTGGCTCCTCCCCCTGGGTGGAGCATCTCACAATGGAATAATGAGTCATACAGGGGGGTCTTTGATGGCCCATTAACGGGAGATAACTCCTGGTGGGAGTTATCTGTAAGTCATCAGCAGGCCATTAACAGAAAACACGTTATCAAAAGACCCATTAGCAGAGGACACTTTAACAAAAGACACCCTAACAGAAAGAGGGAGGGGAGAGTCTGGAAGAATGCTGCTTCAGCAATTGGTTTCTACAGTTCATGAAGATGGTGGTAGAATACTCCGTGCACGTTCTACACCACAACCCAGGACATAATCCACCCCTTATTCTATCACCATCTACATCATACCTAAATAAATACATTCTTACAGAGATATATATATATACATAGAGAATGAAACTTCACACACTGTTCTCACTTAAAATTAGGTCTCCCTGTGGCACACAACGGGTTTCTCCATCTTTCTGCATTACTCACTAAGTGTATCTAGGTCTTTGAGCAAAGACAATCCCACGGGTGGGTCTGCCTTTGTCTGAAGTGGGATTAATTCAAACGGTCTTGCTTAAAATGCCCTTCATGTGTACTACAGGGACTTTGTCTCCATTCACCGTGTGTAAGGGTTCAGACTGGGCAGGACCAGCTCGATTGATAGACCCTCGGGTGTTGACCATCCAGGTGGCTTTGGCTAAGTTCATTTCTCAGTTCTTGAAGGTCCCTCTGCTAAGTGCCTTCAGGGTAGTCTTTAGTAGTCCATTGCAGCGTTCAACTTTCCCGGCAGCTGGTGCGTGGTAAGGAATGTGATATATCCATTCAATGCCATGCTCTCTAGCCCAGGTGTTTATAAGGCCGTTCTTGAAATGGGTTCTATTGTCCGACTCAATTCTCTCAGGGGTGCCGTGTCTCTACAGGACTTGTTTTTCAAGGCCCAAAATGGTGTTTCGGGCAGTGGCATGGGGCACAGGGTACGTTTCCAGCCATCCAGTGGTGGCTTCCACCATGGTCAGCACGTAGCGCTTTCCTTGGCGGGTTTGGGGAAGGGTGATGTAGTCAATTTGCCAGGCTTCCCCATACCTGTACTTCAGCCATCGTTTACCATACCACAGAGGCTTCACTCGCTTGGCCTGTTTGATTGCAGCGCAGGTTTTACAGTTGTGGATGACCTGTGAGATGCTGTCTATAGTAAGGTCCACCCCTCGGTCACGGGCCCATCGGTATGTTGCATTTTTTCTCTGATGACTAGAGGCATCATGGGCCCAACGAGCTAGAAACAATTTTCCCTTGTGCTGCCAGTCTAGATCTACCTGTGATATTTTCACTTTGGCAGCTTTGTCCACCTGCTCATTGTTGCG
>JANPWX010000085.1:1376484-1442780 GCA_024734555.1 Trochalopteron elliotii | reverse complement strand
AGAGGGAGGGGAGAGTCTGGAAGAATGCTGCTTCAGCAATTGGTTTCCACAGTTCATGAAGATGGTGGTAGAATACTCCGTGCACGTTCTACACCACAACCCAGGACAGACCTGCAAAAACTAAAATGAGAAAATGCTACCATAAGCTGACCAGCTTTAGTGCTGAAAGGCAATATCCAAAATTTCCTCAGGCTTCCAGGGAATGAAAGGACTTGAATGGATATTTCTATATTGTTCTTCTGAACAGCTGACTGAGTAGACGCCTACCCTAAATTAACATGTCTCAGGCTGTGGTGTGAACTTCAACAGAAAGCACGTACCTAGCCAAAAGCCAGCATAATTTAGAAGGTATAACACTTTATAAGCAAGATATTTTTAAAGTTTTGTTTAACAACAAACAACAAAAAAACCCCAACCATTGAACATTTTTGTTTTGCCTTGGGGATAAAATTTCAAGAAACTACAGTTTATGCCATGATTTAGCTAATCTACCTAAGTACAGCATCTGTAACTCCTTTATGCAATATTCAGTATTTTGACAAGAAAATTTTACTGGTTTTCTGTCACAAAACATTACAAGATTATGTTAAAACATGCTCTAAATTTGAGTTTTAGAAGCAGAATCAGATGCCTCTTCCTTTTACATGTATCACCTGATAAGACAAGCAAATAAGTCACATCTCCTTTAATTGTCTTTTCTTCCAACTTTGGGTTTGGATCTTTGGAGCTGCAGGAGCCACTTCGAGGGGCACCAACTCATAGAACGAGAGACAACATTTTTAAACTATATTCAGCTACAACACCTGATTCTTGGCTCCTTTTGATCCGAGCCAGATGTTAATTATGTCCATGTTGAGAAGTGGAACTCATTTCCTATGACCGCTCATTGAATTTGACCAAAACCCAAGAGTTGAAGTCCCAACATGAGGCAGCAAAGCCAAGCACATGACTGTAGTTCTGCATGGATTTCACCAGCTGGCTGTACACTAGAAAACTCGATGTCCATGGCCAGGACCTGCAGGCATCTGAGGGTACTACTTGAAATGCAGCCCATTTATTTCATACCTTCTGAAGTAAAATGTGATTTATAATTTGCTCAGGATGGGCCTCTTGGATTCAAACCTCTTACTGGAGGAAGTGCTTGCACAGAAATGACTACTTCTGCTTTTCTTCTATTCCTCCTATTCCTCTCTCACCTACATACACAACACTTGCATGTGTGTGACTCCTATAGTACATATAACTGTTGATTACTTCAAGACTTTGGATCAATAGAAACTCAGCAGAAAGTAAGGCAATTCTACCAGCCAGGAACCTGAAATATTTCTGAAATGTTTCCTAAATATTAACAGGAGCCAGGAGGTATTTTGATAGTCTTATAAACTTAAACTCATTTATTGCAAATACTGAATTTATTGGTTTATTATGCGAGCAGGAATTGGATACTGTATTATAAAATCAAAGGCCAACATAGTTCAGATATCTTCAGATATAATTAAGACTTCCATGTATTTTACAAGATTTGAGAGAAAGGAACACTATAAAATCTATAGACCTTACTCATTTAAAAGCTGCTTATGTAATCAATTCACATTTTTCTGTGTGTTTTATGGCATCCTGGAATATCTGCATTGAATATACATTGGACAATTTCAGTTATATTTATAACGCTTATGTCTGTGGATCTAAAAATATAGATGGGACATGACTGCTAAAAGTTAGGTCTGTTTTTATGCATGTTATTATTTATTATGCATATCACAGTAGCACCCAAACTTTATGCACATGTTTAATGTCATTCATGTCAGTCCCCATTCTGGCAGCAAGATCTGTACTTGATTTGTACCATCCACAGGATTGGTGGTCTGGTTTGCTTACCAGTGGTGGGAGGCAGGCTGTGAAACAAAACAGGTATTTTTAAAATGGAGTTTGTTTGAGGACAGCCCTGAGAAGCAGCTCCTGGTCTCCTGACTTCCTATCTCCATATCTTCTTTATGTTCCCCAAAGGATCCAATCTCCTGTCCCTCAACTGGCTGATCCGTCAAGCACATTCAAGCCTCTAACCCACATATTTATATTCCTTTGTTTAGCTCTATGCACCCATCCTGAAAAACCACCCCAGGATCTTGACATCCTCCTGGTGTGCTGGCCAATGCTGCTGTCCCTGTCTCACTTACCTGCACACCTGTGCTAGTGCTGGTCTGAAAAGAGCAGTTCTTGCAGGTTTTGGAATGGTGCATTAGTGCCAGCAGCACAGAGAGTCACAGCCAGTTTTATTTCTAAGCCAGGGCAATGTGAACCACAGCTACTTACTCTGGCAGGGTACCACTTTCTCACCCTATCAGTGAGGCACTTTTATAAGAGAAAGGAGAACTGCATGCTAACATTGGCAAGAGAAATATAAAGGTCCACATATCATGACCTCTTTTATGTATAATTTAGTTAAAATTAGCATCATTACTGCGATTGAAGTGAATGGTTTCTGAGGTGTTGATTAAGATACTGATTTTGAAGGATTTACATTCTGTTATCATCCCAAAATTGTCTGATCCACTAATATGGATGCCCATATATTTGGTAAAAAGGCATCTGGAATAGAAGAGGTGTAGGGAAGTATACTCAGGGGGCCTCTACCTCATATCCAGGCAAGCCTAGAGAAATTCTAACCAATTGTACCACTTCATGGTTTTCTTGCTTGAAACTGAGCAGTGTCATCTTAACAGTTTAAAGGGATCTGCTCAGCTGAGAGGGTGGTGGTGGCCTCCAGTCATGCCTGGGAAGTGCCTGTATGTTTGCTGCCTGTATCTGTTCATAATTTGTGTCTTAAAATAAACTTGTAGGCATTCCCACAGGAACTTGAAGTTGAAAATATATGAAGGATTGGCAAGATCAGATTCATAATGATGCATTGTTCACATTTGTGATCAGTTTTTTGATGCTGAATATGTACTGTACAGTTTTACCACAGATTTTTTCTTTAATAATCAGCCTTACTGCTAAACATCTAAAGCAGGATGATGTAAAGAACCAATTACTGCACAGTTCACTACAACAGAGGAAGATTTATTTATCCAGGGAGATTTCGAGTGGACATTTAGGTACTGTTACAGTGACAGATAAATTAGCATGGGAAAGTGCTGCTGATTTTACTTTCCAATAGATCTAGCACGTTAGCAGAACACCATGGGCTGGAAAAAATTATAATCTACAAATGGAAAATTGCAATATACTGAAATCTAACCAGGGAGTCGGAGGAACATGTCTCCTGGAATGGCTCCTGTGTTGGCAGAAGTGACTGGGCAGTGATCCCAGAGTGTATTAATCTCCAGTCATGAAGCTAACACAGGAAGGTCATTTAGTTATTAGGAAAATAAAACAGGTTTTATAAACTGAAGTGTGGTGATCATGAAAGGATTACACTCCTACCAGTTTGCTCAAGACTGTCCACTGGCTATGGTTAGGAGCAGGACTCCCTGTTATAGATTGTCTCCAATCTGCAGGGCAGCACAGCTTGCAATCACGTAGTTTGGCTTTCTGTCTTTGCCCAAAAAAGGTAGTCCCCAAATGTTGCCAAGATCTGTGTCTGAGAGTGGCATCTGGCAGGAGCCAGAGCCATGACAGAGAGGGTGTTAACAGCTAAAGAGTACAGGCAATTACTGTTCACTGCTTTAGCTAGCACCTTCTTTTCATTTTATTTGGTAATACAAGCATTACCCATATATCTTATAACAGCTCTCTGCACAAGGTATCGTCTGGATGTCCCTTGGCCTCCAGGAGCATCCCAGGACATGATCACTGGAAAGTTTGAATTTCAGTAGGCAAAAGAAAGGACAGAATGCAAGAGTGCAATACTTCTCACCAAATTTTTGTGATTTATGTATAGTTGATTAAATTATTTATTCCATCTATGGGTTGAAACAAGAACTTTCACAGGAAAGCCACCTCAGCTCTCCACCTCACACAGGGCAGGTTTAGTTCAGATTTTAGGAAAAGTTCTTTTCTGTGAGGGTAATAAGGCACGTGGACAGGTTACCCAGAGGAGTTGTGAATGTCCCATCCCTGGAAGTGTTCAAGGGCAGGCTGGATGAGGTGCAGAGCAACCTGGTCTAGTCAGAGGTCTCCCCACCTACGCCAGGAGGTTGGGATGAGATGGTCTTTTAGGTCCCTTTCAAGACAAACCATTCTATGATTCTGTGGTAGGATTGAAAACCTCCAAAGCATGGATACTGTACAACTTATCTTGGTAACCTGTTCCAAAACTTAGCTGACCTAAGGATTTTGGCACATGCTAATTTGTGACCTGTCCCTGGACATCTGATAGAAGCCCTAATGCACCAAAGACCACTCACTAGCCTTTTTCATTTATCAGCATAGACACAACCCTCAGATTGCCAAGTAGGACCCCTAACAGCTGGGGTAGGACCATCACTGAACCAAGGAATGCAGCCTCTCCCCCCCCATCCTGGCTTTAGACTCACATCATAGAGAGAGTTGAAAAGAGATCAGAAAGAAAAAAAATATTGTTTTCACTACATCTATGTTTTCATTTGCTTCATATTTTAGGAGCCATAAGACAAAAGGGCAAGAAAGGAAGCTACAAATCCTTTTCAAAAGGCGGAGAAAAGAAATGACCAGCAACAACAAGAAGAAAAAAATGAAAAAGGTAATTTTGAAATATGTCCTTAACTTCTAAGCTGTAGAGCCAGGCCTTGGATATTGTTAATGAACCATTAGCCCTGTCTTAATCACAACATCTCTTTCTTTTGTTCTCACACCCCACTGCTTTTTCGCAGCCGGACACACTTGGATTTTCAGAAGTGACAGCACTCCTCATGAGCGTGGTTCACGCTGGTTATAATGGACACATCTGTGCCTGCAATGTTTGTCCATCATATCCACTGTTTGCTTTTAGCAGCACGAGAGGAGAGTGTGGCAGCCTGTGTGTGTGTGCATGTGTGGGAGCAGCAGCGAGAATGCAGAGACTACTTAAAACCCTGCTAAGCTGCTCTGTTTCTCAACACTGTATTTATTGCAACTCACTTTGTAGTCAGATGAATGGAGTATTTTTTTAAAGAAATTTTACTCCCAATTGTTTTTACTACAACATAAATTTGCTGACTCTTTATTAGACAGTAAGAACTTGAGCAACCCTTTGTGAGACTTGATCTTCTATTGAAAAGTTTTCAGCTTTGCCCTGGAAGTTGGCCTTTCAGCTGAATTACAAAAACTCACAGGCAAAGCTTCCCATACAGTCACAGCATCAGTTTTTCTCTGCACAAACCTTCCTCCAACACTCTTCCTCAAATGAGCTCCCTGTGGCAGTGTCAGTACTGGTGAGTGAAACACGGCCAGGGCATGCTGTTAAATTGTGAGCACAATTTTGGGCATGGTTTTGGGCATGGTTTCAGCCCTGGCCAGCAAGCAGCTCCTGCACAGTGCCTGGCAAGGTCTGGGGAGCTGCCTGAGCGATCTGGCTGCAGCAATGCTGATGTGGTGAGAGTGTGAGTCATGCTATGTCCTTTTGGCCCCCTGCCACACGCTGGCCTCCAGTATTTACTCGAGGAGATGCAATCACACTATCTGCCCTTTTTTTACCCTTTCCTTTTATTTTTTTTCTTCCCTTTTTCTTTTTTTTTTCTTCTCGTTTTTCCTTCTCTTTTTTTATTAGTTTCTTTTCCTCTTTTTAAATTTTTAATTTTTTTTTCTGATTTCCCCTCCCCAGCAACAACTTAGATTACCGTTGTTTTAGGCTCTGATTCTGTACTGAAGGTTGCATGAGTGGATTTTTCTGCAGCTTTGGAGTCTTTCTCATCTGCTTTCAGCTCTGTTTTTTACCCTACAGCAATTTCACTGACCCTGTGTTTACACTGAGTGAGGTGAGGGAACACCCTACAGTGCTCGACATAAGTTTGACTGTTTGTTCTTGAAACTACAGAAAGAAATCCAACCATACTCTTACATAGGGAAAAGATAAAAAGCCCTGTTCTTTTTGGTCTCCTTGGTAATTATTTTTTTTGCCACCATATTTTTTAAAACAGTTTTTCTTTTATTTTATTTAGAATTTACCTTTCACATAATCATAGAAACATAGAATATTTTGGGTTGTTAGGGACCATAAAGACCATCTAGTTTCAATTCTGCTGCCATGGACGGGTAATATGTGGATGTGCATTTCATTGTGTTTTTTACCTTCCTATTAATCATATGAATTAGAATGTAAGGTACAAAGGGATGAAAAGTTAGCCTTAAAGCACATTCAGACTTCATTTATTGTTTTGTACATCTTCCTACCATCATTCATTCAATCTGCTGCTGTGTCCCCTTTAGTATATTTTACCTTCAAAATCCTTTAGAACATTTCCAGAATATTTATTAGCCAAAATGGATATTGTGAATCTAATGATGCTAAATATCAAATTAATTTCCTTATTGGCTCAATATTCTTGGATTAGTAACAAGCTACTTTGAAATAACCGACATTTCAGATACAAACTGATTCTTCCGTATTTATTATTTATATCATTGAGCCAAAGAATAATAATGTGAAGCAATAATACAAATTAATGTTAAAAAGTTCATAATTGACTTTTGCTTAGGAATGCTGATAGCTGGAAGAGCAATGGCAAATGCAATTAAAGTTGCATAACTCTTTCATTCTATCCATTTTTTAATTCACTCATAGTTTTCTTAGTTGATCATTATCCATTCCCAACATTTGTATTCAGAGTTCCTGTCTGTAAGTGATTTTTTTTTGGTGAAAATCTATGTAAAAAATGTTCCAGCAATTCTTGAGAATAACAAAACTACAAAACTCAAAACAATCCCACAAAAAAAGGCCATTATTTCCCCCATAAAATGAATAACTCAAAAAGTCTGTCTTTTAAGAACAGCCTTCATTAAGATAGCTTGAGGAGGAGGATGAAGAGCCAAATACTTTTTTGCTACAAATGGGGAAATGTCGATAGGAAAAAACAGGACTTGTGGTCATTTTCATGTGCAAAAATCTGGCACATAAATTGCCATGGAAATGGCCTCTTTTGAGATGAACTGGTTGGGTAAACATTGACTACACTTTGACCAGAATGGGAATCTTTGGCAACTCAACTCTCTTTGCATGGAGTATATTTCTTGTATGTACCTATGAGCTATTACTCAGAGAACTAATTGTGCAGTGAGTGAGAAACAGTTGAAAAATTTGGGTTAAACATGTTTTGCCATCCTAAAACTTGAAAGGCAAACAAGTCTTTGACACACAGAGTATCCAACATCACTGCAACGCCTCTCTGAAAAGAATTAATGGATTCATCTTAGTAGGTCACGTTTTAAATCTTTCAGAGTTTAATTACTCCATGAATTACAATGGATTTTGCATATACTCTAAACTAAGAACAGAAATTTAGCTTAAGTTTTGATTGAATGGTCAATGATCATCACTAGTTGAATTTTCTGCTTCTGCTACCTTTTCCTTCTTTACTCTATATTTGGGCCTTTATTGACATCTGGATTCAATTTGACCGAATATGTAATTGTAAATACAGTGTAAACAATCAAATCCCTTTTTTGAGAGGAATGTTAAGCAAACAAGCCAAATAGTTTGATTTTGCCCCAGATATATTCTCAGCATCACTTATTTAAGAAAAATAAAGATTTTTAAAAAAACTGTTCCTGTCTTCATCCATCTATCATTGAGCAAAATTGTACTTGTTGTCTGTAGATGGAAAAGATCAGGGTTAATCCCAACAGATTGTGGGCTTTGCCACCTGTCAGCTGAGGACCAGCACAGTAAAGGACATGTTTGGAGGAGAAGTTGAAAAATGCCTCAAAGAAACTTGTCACTGCTATAAATTCCGACCCAAAAACATTATTGAATCCTTAACACCTGGTTTTAACCATTCAAATATTAGGCATTTGGTTTAAATTGCTTACTAAAGTCCCTTATGTAGGCAGTGGAGAAATAGATATGAGTCTTTTTGGATGATGATGCACCCCAGCCTCCAGACAATGGTGGTGATACAGGATAGACTGTCCCCTGAAGGTGCCTTTCTGATGCCTTGAGATTTGGAGAGATGTTCATATATTGCTCCAGGCACCTAACCCTTAGACTGCTGAAGTCAGCGAGAAGAATCCCAGAGAATATTCTTTAATATCAGCAGCAGTCAGACATAATCTATTGGTTGAATTCAGCAGTTTGTTAAATGATCTTTTTTCAGTTGCAACAATATCAAGATTTGGCCATGCTATTTAACAGAAGTGAGGGGACAGGTGACATGTGAAGAAGCTGTGTGTGCTTCAAACAATTTCAAGCAGCTTCTGTGAATACTGAGTCTCGGAGACATTTTCTTCTCATTTCTGCTACATTCCAGGTGGAAATTGCTGCAGTCCTCTTAGTGCTATTTATTGCATACCTAAAAGTATCCTAGCTGGCACAGAGGTCACTTTCTGACCTTTTGTAAAATGTGGAATATTATCTTTAAAAAGTGGTTTAATTTTTTATTTTCATTCCCACATTCACTTCCTTAGGCAATACTAGATCAGTTTAGAATTACTTTTTTGCTTCTAACCCTGGAATTAATATTTTTAGCTGTTCAATATGTTTAATCCAGCACAAGACCTTTCCCTTGTATATATATTATTAAATCTACTTTTTACTTATCTTTAAATACATATCATGCTACATATGAAAACAGAAAGTCTTCTGAATTGGTAAGCACACACATAAAGGGAAGGTGTGAAAAAGAACCAATTTCATAGCTCTGAAACCAGAGCTATGATCACCACCAGCACATGATCACCATGTGTCACATGAGACCACCCCACAGCAAGTAAGAAATTAGAAATGTTGGGGGCTGCTGAACACCAAATTTTCACGTCAGATTGGCACAAAGTTGTTTAGCACAGATGTTTCTGTAATTGTGATACACTGGGAAAATTCTCAGTGTTCCAACTTCAATGGCTCCCAGACTCACACTCCCACCTGTGTGGTGTGGTGGTCTACTCTGAACACACTGGCCTGTAATGTGAACCAGGTGCTAACATGTGTATGGCTCAAAAACCTGTTAAATCCTCCCCTTTCCCCCTGGTTTCCCTCACATCTTTAGGCTTGTTTCCTCATTTCTATTTTTATGTTTAAAGGATTTACAAAATGGAGAAAATAGAGACAGCAGAAATCTCACTGGACTGGAGATGTGGGAGGGAGTTGGTCAGGTACTTCCAGTTTGGTAGAGAATTAAATTTGTTCGCTGCTCTCTGAAGGGCATGCAAGGGTCTTCGGAAATAAATGTGCTGGTGCTCTTTGTAATTGGATGACCAATTTGTGGGGAAAAAATTGATGCATTGCTTCTTTTCTTCAGGTTAAAGTACTACTTAAAAAAATTAGGCATTCAAATGCATTTCAAGCCATTTGTTTTTCTTGTGAGCTGTTTTTTTTGACAACATTGTTATGATTCCTACTAGCTCTCATATAAAAACTTTGCCTAAGTAAATCTCAGTGTGCTTTCAGTTTTCATTGCATACTTGTTGTCAGAGGTTCACTGCTGAACTCACCATTGCGCACATGCAGGTTTGTGTGAACAGAGGAGTCTCAACCTCATAACACAGGAGATGTGGACCAATGTTTTGATAACACTTTTATAAACAAGTAGCAGAACGTGGGTCCCAGAAATGCAGAAATAATTTTTATTGTAAGAAGACGTATGTAAAAATGATAGTAGATAGCAGAATGTAATGTATATGAATTTACCACATATTATCTATTAAAAAAATAAAAAGAGCAAAAGACTCATTTTCTCTCAAAATTCTGGTTAAAGCAAGACAAGTAAATTGTACATTACTTATGTTTATACATATATTCTTGCTTACTACTTGCTATTTTGCATAGGTGCCATAAAATTGATAACATTTACAGCCAGAGTTTTTTGGAAATTTTCCCACAGAATATATTTGCACTGGAAAATTGCTGATTCACCAAGAACTTCTTCTGCAGAGGGAAAAGTTTGAGTGAAATGGTTTATAGAGGAAATATACAGAGCTATTTTGCTGAGATTAAACCTATTAATTTTATTATTTTCCAAAAGATTTTTTCTCATTTTTACTTATTTTAAAATTTGTTTTTCACTATAAAGCCTTGTTAAAATTGTTCTTTGGAAGGCATACTTAACTGGCCTGGAAAATTTCCTTCCTTCCTTCCTTCCTTCCTTCCTTCCTTCCTTCCTTCCTTCCTTCCTTCCTTCCTTCCTTCCTTTTCATGAGGCAAAATCTAAGGTTGTTTTAAGGAACTTTCAGAAGACTATTCTTGTGTAGTGGACATTCCCAGTGTAATAAACTGCACACCTGAACCTCCAGGATTCTAGTCTTTTGCATTTTTTAAGAGGAGGGATGTGAAGCCTGTGTAATGCTAGATAAAATTATGAGCTACAATGGTGGTTTTTAAACCTTCTGGAATGTTGACCTGTTCATAAAATGTTACTATGATGGTATAAAATGTTATCTCTTTGTAAATGATAGTTCAGTTCTGCTGAAATTTTAATAAAATTAATACAATAAAATTAATTATTTGTTAATGCAATTAAACAGATTTCAGAATGTCTATCTCAAAAGCTCCAGTGACCTATAAAAGACGTTCCATAACTTAAAAGAAGCCTGTGTTTATGTCAAGTATTGAAAGTTCCAGTGTCTACATGAGGGGGAAAGTAAAAGGACGCCAGTTTCTGTACTGTTGCACTCATTTCACATTTGCTTGAAGTTACT
Source organism: Trochalopteron elliotii (assembly GCA_024734555.1). Taxonomy (NCBI): domain Eukaryota; kingdom Metazoa; phylum Chordata; class Aves; order Passeriformes; family Leiothrichidae; genus Trochalopteron; species Trochalopteron elliotii. Next base: position 1,432,034 of record JANPWX010000085.1, on the reverse strand, counting down.
CATTCTCTGCGATCACAAAAAGAAAATAAATTCTGACAGTTTGTCACAATATGCCTCCTTTTTAGTTACTTTTTCTCTGCAAATGACTTCTTTCACTGCAGAATATGAAGATGCAATTATGTACAATAATGAATTAACTTTTAAGATTTCTGGACTTGATTTGTTACTGGTTCATGTACCACAGACAGAAGTTGACACCAGATTTAAGTTCCTAGCTAACTTTTAATAAGTGTTGCGCCCTTTTAAAAGGCAAAATAAACTTTCCAGTATCTGTGAAATAGCATTTCTTACAAGAAGCAATGGGCCTATTGAAGCACTTGAATGCTTAGGTTAGAATTCATATGCTTTGACTTTAAAATTTAGATTCTCTGCTACATCTTGTAAAGGACTCTTGGGAGCTTGAATAAACAGTTTTGAAGAAAATGCTTTGCTTTAATGATGTTTGTGTTTTCTTTGTAAACTGCAATGGAACCTGGTAACCCATGGAGGACATTTGCAACTCCAAAGTTTTCAGCTATAGCTGAGAGAGAGGAGGTTATACTGACCTCAACACTTTGAGCTTGAGACCAATGCTTTCATGTGAAATTTGAAATTCATAAAAAGGCATAAATGGACCTTCTTTCCTTCACCTTAAATTGCAGCAGATATGGTGATAAAAACTGTTTGCTAAAGGAGTATCTATGGAGAAATAAAAAGGCTTCAGCAAGTTTTTTGCTGGAGAAGAGCTGAGCTATCCTGTCCTCTCAGACCTTGAGGAAAACAGAGAGAAACTTGATACATTAGGACTGAGGGGAAATAACAAAATCTTTTTTTCTGAGGAGACCTTTTATATCAGTTTATGTTTAGCTGGGAAAAAAAAAAAAGAAGCAAGAAGAGCTGGGTAGACAGCTGGGTTAACAGTAGGCAAGCACTTGCAGCCTGGTGACATTTGTGAAAATAACAATATTTTTCATTTGTAGACTCTTCATTTAGGCAGCCAAGCTTTACAAGCAAGTGAGATCCCTGCAGAGTGAGATCCTTTCAAAGGGTAAACTAATGTGTCTTCATACCAGATGCCTTTTTCCTTGCTCATTTATGTCACTTTCTTTCTACCCTGTGTAGTTTTTTGAGCTTTTCTGAACTATTACATTTTTTTTAAATGACTGACAGATGTTGTGGATTGAATGTCTATGGCACCAATTTATAAGCCAGTCAGTTCTGCAGAGGAAAACAAAAAAAAACCCAAAACCAAAAAAGACAAACCCAAAAAAAAAAAAAAAAAAAAAAAAAAGAAAGATAAAACCTATGTCCAAATCCTTGGCTTTATGCTCTTTGCTTTCTCCAGCTCCTGCAATCTGACTTAATTTCACTGTCTCCTTCAATACTTATAAAAGTACTGCTCACCTCAGACCTGACCTGCAGCAGCTCTTCCTGCTGCCAACTTGCAGTAAAATTTATTGCCTTGTTTTATCAGATGACATGAAACAATGCCAGCAATTTCTCCAGTGTTATCTATATGTGATCAAACAGCACTTAAATTACCCACACTGAGCAAAAATATGTTGTTTTCTCTTGAATATTTTTTAACCTGTAAAGTCTACTGAAAGCATACTTGTTTGACGACAGAACTTTTAGGCGGAAGTTTGTCAAACAGAATACTTGACAAGCCAACATTCAAAAGTGTTGGGAAAAGGAATCTTATTTTATACCACAGAACACTGCAGTATCATTTGCTTTAGAGGTCAGCCAGCTAAAGTTATTTATTGTTCAAAAGGTGTTTTTAATCAATTTGAAAAAGTATGGCTTCTCTCCAACTATGCCTCCCTTCTCCGCAAGCACCAGTAATCAGGATTAAAGAAGTTTAAATAACAACAAACCAAGCTTTGTATTTGTGCCTTGTGTCAACTCACACTGCTGTAGGAAAAGGAACGTTGGTTTTTCTTTTGTTACAATGCACTTAAAATGAAGTAGGAAAAAAATAATCTTGCAGTGTTTACATATACCCCCCAAAATCCTCCAAGCCCTCTGTTTCACAGTGCTTTACCTAGAATCTCTGATCACTCATTCCTTAAACCTAAGGACATGTCAACATTTGCAGTGGAGTGAGGCAAATGCATGCTCCTGCATATGGAAGTCAGTAAAGTCTCCGTGTGTGTCAGCACCCTGCAGACACACTGACAGGAATCCATAAAGAGGACAGTCATGTCCATGCCTTGCTGTGCCAGGCCTCTTTGAAGCTGCTTGAGACCTTTTCCTCTCGATGCAGCTCTGCATAAACGCAGCGATGTCCTTTGCAAACCAGAGGGGCTGTCCCTGCATCACACTTTTGCAAGCATCCACCAATATGAGTTGGACTCTTTTGCATCTACAATAAGCTATAATGTATTGTACTTTTCTTATCTTTATTTTTTCTTTCTTTTCTGAAAACCTCACACATTTTGTTGCATTCACACAAACTTAACTTCCCCTTTAGGCAGAGAATGCTGTTAGTATCTACAAATGAGTAACTGAGGCACAAAAAGGTTAAGTGATGCACAGAGAAAGTCCAGGAAAGGTGTAATCACCTTGGTAACTTGAAGCATCTAAGTCCATCTAACTCAAACCCCTCAAGCTGTCCGTTTCCTTTCACTGATGTACTAAGCAGCAGTGCCAAAATAATTTAAGTAGTATCCCAGGACAAATTAAATGCTTCAAATACCTTGCCTCATCTTCAGATTAGCACTCCCTTTCTTTAATTCTGCCAGGTTTTAAAGATGTGTCAGCATACAGACCAAATTCCATACTTGTTCTAAACATGAGCAAACCTTGAGGTTGCCCAGTGGCAGTTCTTGGCAGGAGTTTTTTTTTAAACTCAGAGAATGCTGGTCAACTGTTGAATTGTCAGGGTTACACACTGTTTTGTTACACGCTGTCTAAGTTACCACTCAACATACAATCTAAGGTTTGATAATGACAAACAGTATGAAAGAAAAAAAATCTGAAAGGCAAAAGGGAATAGAGGCTGGCTCCTGCACTCCAGGTCAGTGGGAGTTTATGTGCATAGAGAAAACTCCAGCACTGCTACAGGCAATAGGAATTTTGCCTTTGGCTTCAGAGGAGCCAGATTTTCACCCACAGACCTTCTGTGTGATGTGTTCTCATCTTCCAAAAATCTACATTGCTTATTTTGTTTGCTTTTTTTTTTAGTTTGATGGTAGAAAGTAGGTTTAAAAACTAATTGCTAATCACAGTGCAGTTATTTAGATGAATTACCCTTAATTTTCATAACTTGGTCTATTATGTTTATTTTTATCTTAGTTCTTTCTTCTTTGCTTCCCTTTTTTATTTCCATACTGGCTTTATGACTTCTGCAGAGTTTTATAAACTTACCTTCTTTCAGCGAACTGTTTGAAAACAACCATACTTTTATAATTAAAATTTTGTTTGTTCCTTCCCCACAAACATCTTGTCAGCTATGTAAAAGCTAAACAATCAAGAGGTATTTATTTAATTATGATTTTATGTGGTTATTTAAGAGGGTTTATTAGGTTAGGTTATTTCTTCCTAGCTATGTTTAAAAAAATATGCACTGTACAGAATTATATCAAATTTATATAGCCCATAATACTAGAATACTATATCAGCATTTTGGTTCTGTATCAATAGTTCAGGGATTTTTATTTATGGTGAAGACTAAGACATCTTCATTGAGAAATCCCAATTAGCTTAACAATAAGTAAGTCTACCTGTAGATTGCCTGTCTTTCTGAATAAAGTAACTAAATGCAATATGACTCTGAATATTATGCCTTTAATATTGTATGAGCATTGTTGATATCTCTTCAGTCCTTCTACATTCAAAAGTATGCTGGGGGAAGAATTATCCTTATGAACTCAGAGAGGCTGAAATTCTGTTCGTTACTAAGGCAGAAAGGGCTTGGAAATTGTCTCTTGCAAGGAGTATTCATGTCTTTCAGCTGGTTGTGCCAGGGAAAGCACCTTCAGGGTGTTAGTCCTGGTCCATGCATGTGAGACTGCTCTAAGCTTTGTATCTGATTCCCCTGCTGCCTCAGCCAGCAGAACTGAACTGGCACATGGGAGTGGGAATAACCTGTGCCAGGTACAGGTCTCCTGTGGATCAGTGCAGAGGATCAGGAGCTGCATCACACCTCAGCCTAGTGAGCTGCCTCTGGGGCAATGGAACTGCCTCTGCTTGTAGTAAGGCCATGGCTGATTCCTAAATAAGCTTGTTGTTCTCACTGTATTTTTTTAGGATATTCCATGTGATCCACTGCCATTGGCCTGGATGACAATGAAAACCAAGGAACTTGCTCTTTTACAAATTAAGTAGCTGAGACTTTTTGGTATTGGCTGCAATGAAAAACTGCTGGCTGTGGATGTAGAAACCACTACTACTAGGGCATTAAAATTATTTTAGTTAATGAAAGTAGAAAGAAATTTCATTTGCATTCTCAGAACTTTGTTGAAGTGTTCTTTAGAAAAGGGGGGGGGGATTAAAGAAAAAATGTGGGAAAGACAGAGGAATTTTAATGTTTTTCTATTCTGAGTTTTTATAGGAATGGTGCTATTAATGGCTTAGTGAATGCTTGTTTGTCTCCATGTGAAGGAAGATGGATGTGTGAAGAGTCACCCAAGTTCCAGGGAGAAACTGAGCAAGACAGATTAGTCCCACCTCAGCCTGACACCTGGGGCACATCCTTATCTAGGGGGGTAAATGGATCAGAATGTTACCGCCCGTTTATTTATTCTCCTTCTGTTTGGAGACTTTCCCTGATTAATTACTCTCTAGTAATTGCTGCTGTTAACTAATGTCAAATCTAATTAACCTGGAGTCCCTTCATCCAGTACCTTCAGCATCCCTTTGCAAAGACAAGAAGGTCATCAGCAAGGAGGTTCTGAGGATGGCCACACTTTACCCATTCGTTTATTTGCTTTGGGCCTTGTTTGCTATTCCTGCTGCAATGCCTGGCGACAGCTTTCTAGAATTCCCATCAAGTCTAATTGGCCTGCTGAAGCAGCAGTGAACACAAGATTTAAGAAATGTTTTCTTTAAAAACTTCTGGTCCTACAGACACTTTGAGATCAAGTTTCACTCTGCTGAAATCACACACGATTCCCTGTGATTTTCATGAGAAATACTGCAAGAAAGTATTAAAAGAGAAACATGTCTCTGTGGTTTGGAGGGACTAATGGCCAGGGGGGTTGAAGAGTGGGTGGTGGTAACATAGCAAGGCATCTACAGAATCTTTAAAGGTTGCCAAAATTAACACATACAAGGTATTCAGTATCAAAGTTTTCAATATTTGGCTCCATAAACACAATACCGGTTGCAAAAACAAAGCTAAGGATTTCATGCTGATTACTTAAATAAAAACTGTTTAATTACGAACATTTGGGAAATGAAGTTATGAAGGACTGACCAATATTGCTGTGGCTTCCTAGTGTTCATAGCATACTGTGAACACTGTGCCAGCATCTTACTGTGTAGAGCATTGTAGATCCATCTATGGTAAACAGTCCTAGGGCTCAGTGTGCCTCGGGCAGATGGCTCCATGCAGAAGGAGGTCTCCCATCATTAAAGCCTATGGCTTTTAGCCTCACTGGGGAGTGGACTTTTCAGTCCAAAAAAAGCTACCAGCATTGTCTGTGGAGAGGCTGATCAGGGATGTCAAGATTTTATCTGCTTTTAGGTGTTTTCATAGATCAGCACTAGAAGACTTATTTCAGAAAATGAATAGGAATAAGTCGTGTTAGTATTCAGCAAATACTGGACAACACTTCAGATTGGTCACAAAGATCTGTTTTTTCTCTATGATTTTCTAAGATTAGTACTGAAAATATGTGTCTCTTGGAAATTTTGGCCCTGGATTACTCCTCTCTGTGTCTGACTTTTTAACCTCTCCTGTCCATCCCTCTGACTGGCTGCAAACCATTTTTCTGACTCGATTACTTTATCTCACCATTTACAAGTCTCATAGATACAACTTCCAGGTGAAGTTTTGGAAACATAAATGAGAGTTATAGAATGACTATGGTATTAGAGTAATGAGTTTTACATTCTCAAAAACATGGTTTGAGGTCACATGATTTACACTAGAGTGGTAGTGGAGCATATTCCCAGTCAGTCACCACCTATCAGCTGGTGAGCTCTTGGTATGACTACCATGTACCACCTGTTAAGGCTTTTCACTCATAAGTGGGATAGTAAAAATCTCATAAAGCTAATGCATTGAATGCTCTGTCCTGCCCTGTTGTATGAGAAAAAGAATTGTTTATGAAGTAAATTCTGCACTTTAGAATCCAGAATTACAAGGTAAATTAGCTTTCATTTTAACTTGTAAAAAATTTAGATTTCAGCAGTTCAGTTTTTGTTTCACAAAAAATTCAGTATTTGTACTAAGGAGAAAAGGAGGGTGAGGACAGCAGGTATCTAGAGTTTGAAGACTTTTTAAGCTTTGTGTATAAGTAATTCCCAACTAGGAATCCAGGATATAATGTTAATCATCTGATTAAATGAGTCTACCATAATTACTTACATTGTGTATGCTGGTATATTTTATCACGATACTCCTTGTGTTACCAGTGCTCTCACCTTATTTACATCTTTGAACTCCACTCCTTCTCTTCACTGCAACTCTTCTGTTATGAAAATTCTGAACCATATCACTCTTAATGGCCATTCCTCACTACTAAATCAAACTATGACAGATAGTGTTTTCAGAACACAAATTTATTCACCACTCATATTTGATTGCTAATGTGGTGCCTGATGTATTTGCCTGGGTAATTTCATATTTTCATTAAATGATCACCGGGCACACTCTTGGAATTTGAAAATATGAGGGACTGTTTCCACTAACTGATTTGGGCACAGCCATTCCACTTTAAAAGCTAGGATTTCTCAGAAATGCACAAGTAGTTTTGTCTCATCACACTGAGATTCTTGTCTAGATGTTGTCTTGGATAGGGCACTTTGCACTCCTTTCTTCTCTCAGGAGTCATTCAGAATTAGATAATGTTATTCAATATTAATTTTTAAATAGCTAACATTAGGATTGTGTTCTGCTTTGATTGTCTATGAGGGCAAAGCCAGAGAAAGATACAAAAACTGAAGAAAAAAGGTATTCCTAACATTTCTAAGTGAAACACATCACCACCACAGCAGAACATTAAACCTTGGTGTAAGGACTGAACTTCCTAGATTTCCTGTGAACAAGGAGGAAGATGAAATTTCTGCCACCATCTAAAGCAAGAAAGTTACACTTGTTCCAGCTTTACACAAGTGAGTATATTTGACATAAAAGATATTCTTATTATTAATTTTAGCCAATCATGTAAAATATTGTTAGATTGTTAACAAAAATATAGGTGCAAATATCTGGTTTTCATTTATATGATACTAAAGCCTTAAGAATACTTACCACCTTGAAGACAGTCTTTTGTCCTATAATTCTCTTATTTTCCTGTGCAATTACTAATATGAACAGGTGGAAAATGTCAGAATTCCTTCAGCTGTGATGTCCACAGAGTAATGGTGTCAAAGTGAATAAATCTGAAGAAAAAACTTCTTCCCCACCCTTGTCCTTTCCCTTTCCTTCCCCTCCACTCCCAGCAGTACAGGACAAACCACACTAGAAAAGGAAATAAGGCAGGAGGTGTAGCCAGATAACATCTGGCTGAGGAGCTCAACTTCTGAAACTCTGAAACTGCTTCTATAATGGCAAGTTAAAGACTACCTGGACACATTCCCAGACACTGAAACTCTGCACTGTAAAATTGTCAGCACAGACCCTGGAATGGCTTTGACCCTCTCCAGCTAACCCCTTCCCAAGCATTCCTAGATAAAGTGCAGGAGTCAAGGTTGCTGGGGGATCACTGCCAGGAGGCAGTCTGGGTGGAGTTACAACTTAAGCTACAAAACCTTAATTTCACAGATGTGGCCAAACTGTGCCACTTGGCCAGCCCAGGGGTCTTGGCACTGTTTAGTTTACAGATGTTACCTGAGACTTCCAAGATCTGTCCACACATACAGTTGGTTCTGCTACAGATTAAATTCTGCTTTTCTGGAAATATTTCTAGGTGGTCTATTTCAAGTGCTCATGAGATTTTGATTGCTATTCTGAAGATATTTTGATAAGTATTTATAATTTCTGCTATATCTGAGTGTTTCACAGATACTTTACTTGACTACACAAGATGCATAAACAGACCAGGATTATGAACATATTCTGAAAGTCATTAACAGATTTGGAATAAGAAGATATTTTCAAGGCCACATCCCCCCACACACACATGCAGAAATACCCAACCCCCTTCCACCTATGATTTCTTTTTGATTCTCAAAATATAGAAAAGTCCATGCCAAAATCCTTTGCAATCATACTGACTTTGTAATTTAAGAGGTCAAAAACATTTTAAGGAAAAATAATGGTAAAGAGCATTTTTTAACTCTATTTTACCTCTTCCATAACACTGGGCAAATGTAATTCCCTCATAAAGATACCTCTTGCCAGAGTGACAGCATCTCTGGCAATGTGAGCCATCTAAGGTGTGTTCTCAGATTTTATATTGATGTATCTGAGAACAGAAATCTTCCATTATTAGTCATCCTTTTACTTTTAACCAGAATTGTTTATACTTAAAAATGACAACAGTGAGATCCAGGTATACATATAGATATGCATTTGTTTGTTTCCTTTCCAGCTACAGTTATACTGACAAACACCTCCTTTTTCTTTAGGATCTTAATCTAACAAGAAAAAAAGAGTTAAGGTGTTTAAAAATACCTTTACTACAAAAGACTTTCTGGCATATTTACACCAGTTGGTCTATTCCAAAAAATCTCTTTAAATATAGGCAAGTGTTAGCGTTCATACATGCTGAGTAAAGAGAAAAACTTATTGTTAAAGGTCTTCAGCATATTAGACTCAGTCTCACAATATGTGTGAGGGAAATTGTCAGAGTAATTTAACATGAAAAATTTTGAACAATTTATTTTACTATAATGAGGACAGAGTATAGGCAAAGCCTTCTTAAAGAATCTTTGTATTTCCCAGGTGCCTTCAGCAGTTGCCTTTATGCAAAGCAAGTTACAGGGGGGTTATCCATTGTATACAAAAATACCTAATGTTTTTTCTTCCTGGAAGTTGCACATATTTCTGTTTCATGTGACAGATTCATCTCTGTATCTTCTGACAGCTTAGGTCTTCAGAAGGTCTTTCATCACCAGAGAAAGACATGTTAATGCTAGGATTTCTACTTTTGGATAATAAAGCTCAATTGATTGCACTAATTTAGCTGCTCTATTTAGAAATACCACAACATAATATTGGAAATATTGTATAAAAATGGCAAGGTTTTGTCGCTCTTAAGATGTAATTGATGTACTTAGCATAACTGTAACCTAAAAATTAACTTCTAACCTATGAGACAGGCCTTTCCAGTGACATGCAAATATACTCCAGAGGAAGACAGTTTTATGAAAGAACAAAAAGGACACAGGAAGAGGAGAAATGAAGCAATGGATATATTTATGACTGAGATTCAGCTATAAAAATCTTGGGAACTCACAGCCTAGTAGAATTGTGACTTCCATCCTTGGGTGTTTCTTTGACTTGTGGTAGATATGAAGTCAAGGAAATGCTTAAATGAATGCTTAAATCTTGTATGATGTTTGTTCTTTCTTTCTCTTTCAAGTATCAAACGTAATAGTAAATCTTGCTATGCACACATTAAAAACTCCACCCCCAACAAACTTTCAATTTTCATGTTGTCCAAGGAGCTGAATGAAATTCTTTTATACATTTTTTTATTCCTGATCCAAATAAGTAACTTAATTTAGGGTAAAAATAAATTCTATGGTCAAAATTTCTGAGAGTATTGATTGCAAAAAAGGGGCATTTTTTAATAGAACGCACTGAGCTCCTTGAGCTGAAATATACAGAAAGTATGAAACAAAAAGCAGCAGTAATATTTAAAGTAGAAGAAACTGTTTTTAAGTTGTGACTGGTTTGTGATCAGAAAACATTTTATTACATGGATAATTTATGCAAGATTTGGGAAAAAGGACACTGAGAATAAATATTAATTAAAACTGGAAAAAATAATAAGTCAATAAATTAGCAATCATATTTTAGCATGAGTTAACTTCCTGATAGGCAAAGCAATGTGTTGAGAATTTTACAGAGTATAAAAGCTATCCTCCATACCTGGAGCTGATAACACGCTGTTTCTTGTGGCACTATTTAAGCAATGATTCCACTCCTAATTCTGTTTTTAGGGAATTTTGCCTCAAAAGTCCTGTGGTCAAATCAAGCTATAAATGAGGTGAACTTAACAATGAAGGCAGTTAATAAGTGAAAAAAATAATTGCAAATAAATATCATCAATTCTCCATTAATATCAGTGTTTCCATCAGAACTGCTTGGCTATGAGAGGGAGACTAACACAAACAGAAGTTATCAAAAGGCAATGCAGAGTAAAAATTCCCTGCAGCCGTAAAAACCCTGAATATTTCCCTTGGTAATCATCCACACGTGCTTCATCAGTGAAGAGAAGTTCAGCAGTGGAATGGAGAAACAGAAATTGTCAACTTTGTTTTGCATTTACCTGGATGAATTTGACTCTTAAAGGACTACAGAAAAGTATGTATGAAGTGGATACTTAAACCGTGCAATTGAACTTTGTTAATTTCTGTCTACCAACATCATAAAATGTTCTACAGTTGAGAAGGTTAGAGCAGAGCCCAGAAAGTCTGTAACAGTTTACAATATTTATTAAGAAAACAAGCAAAAAATTCTTAAAATATTTGTCATCACACAACAGCATGTGTTATTAGGTCTTTTGTACTGTGTGACTTGATCAGAATTTCCCCCTGCTTTATACTGCTATTTACACTTGCTCACATTTCTTAAGATGTCAACTATTTAAAGCACAATTTGGATATTTGTGCTCTCAGAAAATGTAACCTCAATTGGATTATCTTTCCTTCCTTTGTAATGAATACACTCTTTTGCCTTTCTCCATACCTAGTTTTTTATATTTCTTTGAACAGTTTGCAATATATTTATAATGTTTCCAGTGCTTCTTCGCTGAGAAATTTCATCAGCTTCCTCAGTATATCTGAGGTGCTGGTCTGAGGATACGTTTTAGCAAAACCCCATGTGCCATGCAAGACAGAAAAAAAATGGATGTATTTTTGGCTTTGTTCTTGTCAGTAGTAATTTTGCCTTTGCTTTCAAAAGGTTTATTAATCATTTGATCTATAGTCCACCCAGTCTGGGGATGAGATGCTACCTGCATTTGTCTGAGCCTGTAAATTTGACAGGAAATCCATTTTTAGGCAATTGTGAGGCATTTTTTAACACTTCAGCTGTATGTCCCAGCTGGAAGCAAATATGCCAAATCAGTTATTCTTAACACATTCAGACAGAATTGTTTCTATTTGTCCTTGACAGGTTTTTTTCAGAGACGTCAATTTCTTTCCCTATCTGTTTATTAGTAAAATCTATCTATCTTTTATCTAGTGTTTCCAGCCAACTGCAAGTACAGCCTGAGATATCTAAATAAAACATAATTGTTTTTACTGACATCTCAGCCAACATCTCCTCCAGCTCAGACTTCTCCTGCCAACTACAAAAAGCAAAAAAAATATCCAAAATGTAACAAGTTCCCAACCATACTCAGCTTGAACTGGTATTTTCTAGATTACTCAGAAGCCAAAGTTAGTTGTCACAGAATGGCCTTAGATGTATGCTCTCTGAGTTATACTATCATCTGTATCTATCATCTACAAAGAAAGCTCTGATGCAGTTTCTTTCTTGGCTCTAATTTGTGGTAAAGAAAAGTTTCACAGTCAAATACACTTGCCATCTGCACAGGAAAGTAAATCAGATCCCACTGGTAAAAATATCTCCTGAAAAGATCCCTTTAAATACCTGTCATGTCACAGTTTTAAAACCCTGACTTCTTTTTGATATGTGCAGGTCCCTTCTCCTATGGCATTTCCAAATGTCCCTCTTATAGATCTAACAAAGAAATAATCTTGGACATTGACTGGGCTCAAGAGATGGTTTAAAACTTAGCATCCCTTTCCCTAAAAGACACTGTTTGGGGATTCATACTATTTCATCCATCTTTCTCTTCCCCCCGGGTGGCTGGGAAGGACCATCCCATCTTGGCTCTGACCCTCCACTCCTGCTACTGTTGTTGATACTGCTGCTGACTCTCTGCAGTCATGATTGATGTCTTGCTGACAGGCACATAAATCATGCCTGTTCATAATGGTTAATGTTGGTATTTGCATGTATTAAGCATGTTCTAGCTCTGAAACACTTAGCACCATGTGTGCTGCATTCATTCTGCTACCTCGGGGCCTTGGAGGGAGAGGAAGGGAGTTTTCCATTTATAGATAGTTTTGTTTGGGCAGTGGGGAGAGCAGAGACCATTGTTAAAAACCCATCCAGATGAACAGGAATGAACTTTGCAGCTGCAGCACAATTTGCTCAGACTACAAGACCCTACAGGATATATTGTCTGGCTGACAGCGTATCGGCAGCTGCAAACAAAGATGCATCTGCAGTATCACTGGATTTTGTACCATGTGCTGGGATATGAGTGCAAAAGAAAGATGTTTCTTAAACCCTGAGGCTTTTAATGTTTCACACAGACTTTTGTGGATACCTGGCCTTTTAGAGATGATTTTTGAATAAGGTGCAATTCCGATTTCATAGATTTTATCACTATAATTTCTTCTTCCCCTGTTGGCTCAAAAATCTCAAGAAACTATTCTTATTATTTCATAATATAATTATCAGTCCTGCGTTTCTGTCTTCTCCAAAAGTTTTCTGAAGGGAACAATTTGTCCCAGAATTTGGCAGCCTGGACAGCCTGCAGTTTTTACAAATCCTCCTGATGGGAATGAAGTTTTGGCAGCTGATGGAATCACAGAGGTATGTGAAAGTCAAGAATGAAGAAAATCTAGGCTCAAACCTCCAAATCTGCAGAGAGGTTGTCCCTTTGGGGATCTCCAGTTCTTCAATAGTCCAGGTCATGCAGGCAGCCTGTGAAACATCCCTACACTGTTGTAGAAAAGAAAGTTAATGTCATGAACCATTTCCTTCTTTGTTGATAAGGCTGTTTTCTTTGCAAAACTAGAATTGGAGAGCAGATCTCCTACCTGGCATTATCCATTTCTGATGATAATTGCTAGCTTTACTTTTTACTATTAAATTGTTAGCACAGTTGCTGGTATAGTTTTGGGGTTTGGGCTTTTCACTATTCCAAGAGATACTCTGCATAGTTTGCAGTTTGCAGCAGGTCAGATATCATTTTCACATGATCAGTTTTTCATGATGTAGTTTCTTGCTTCCCTTCAGACAATATTAAGGAACCTGCATATATTTTACTCTTCTAGAGGTCACCTTAGTATTAAGAGAAAAAAAATAACACAATGCAGCAAAATGTTGCAGAACAGACTCTAGTTTAAATGGGCATATTTCAAACAAACTTTACATTAGGAATTGTAATACCAGTTCAGAAGCGGCACATGCAGTTAGAAAAAAAATAAAGGAAAATAGTTTTGTGGACATTTACAATCTATAGAGAGAATTTTCTTTTCAGAAGGTCACATTTTTCTGTTATTTTGTAAATGTACTCATTGCTCTATAGTTTTTTTCCATTAAAAAATGGGCTACATGACAGAGAAAAGTAGTCATAAGAAGTCCTTGTGATGAAATAGGTCCAAATCTTCTGCTCCTGGGAGTTGAACCCAAGCCCTCTGGCATAGCAGAGAGCAGTGATTCTTGTAAATGTCAGTGCTGATTAATTGGGGCCTGGCCTGAATATACCTATTGAAGTAAAGCTGTCATTTATTTCTGAGGGGATTTTGGTCAATCAAAAAGAAATGCTCAAATATTTTGTAGCTAAAACTAACACTGAATTTAGAAAATACTAGCTTCTGAAATAATGGAGGGCCATCCTCCAAAGAAATTTTTCCCAGGACAAAATGGCACAAGAACCATACTCCAGAGGTTAGGGCTATTGATTTTTCATCAGGCTCATTTATACAGAATGTCTTCCTGCTTCACAGAAGTTCTTCAGGTGTGGAACATCAACCCAAAGACTGAGGTCTAACACCATCTGGTTTGCAAAAACAACACGTTCAGCTGCCAGAGGGGGTATTCTTTCTCTTTTACATTCTTCTGTTCATTTCCAGGGTGCTTCCAGACAATTCAGAAGTTTTTTTAGGTAACATGACACTTTTCATATTAAATGACAGCTAAGGAACAGGAGACAACCTTGGTTACATGATGAAGAAGTGAGAAATTTACAGTGTGAATTCTTAGACAACAAAGAATTTACTGGAGGAAATCCCAAGTTCGTTTTTCAGAAAGGGAGATAGAGAAAGGGAGTAGGAAAATGAAGAAATATTATGAAATTATCAGTTAATTTACATATACATCTTAAAAATTATGCAGTTGTTGTGATTGCAACAGTAAAAGGTGATCCAAGGAGAAGGTGCCTGTCTTTTTTTACTGTATGAACTCAGATTGTTTCTTGACTTAGAAGTTTTATAAAGAGCCGCAGGATTAAATTTTGTGTACTCCTGTGAAAAAGCAAACATGGTAAAGTTTAGACACTAACCCTCCATCAGGATGAGACTTCCTGACATATCTATAAGAATTACTTAGAAAGTTTGCAGATGATACAGAACTGGGAGCTGCTCAGAGATCCTGCAGAGAGAGGACTGATTAGACAGAGTAGAGGACTGGAGAAAAAGAGGCTGGAGAGCAGCGCTCCAGGAGGGGACCTGGAGGTCCTGGTCACTGGCAAACTGGGCATGAGCCAGCAGTGCCCTGGCATCCAGGAGGGCCAGCCCTGTCCTGGGGACATCAGGCCCAGCATGGCCAGCCAGGCAAGGGAGGGGATTGTCCTGCTCTGCTCTGGGCTGGGGCAGCCTCACCCCCAGTGCTGGGGGCAGTTCTGGGTGTCACAATATAAGAAGGACATTAAACTGTTAGAGAGTCTCCAAAGGAGGGCAACAAAGATGGTGAAGGGCCTTGAGGGGAAGCTGTGTGAGGAGTGACTGAGGTCACTTGGTCTGTTCAGCTTGGTGGAGATTTAGGAGAAACCTCATCACATTTTGCCTCACAACTTCCTCATGAGGGGAAGAGGAGAGGCAGACACTGATCTCTGCTCTGTGGTGACAGTGACAGGAGCCGAGAGAATGGCCTGAAGTTGTGTCAGGGGAGGTTCAGGTTGGATATTAGAAAGAGGCTCTTCACCCACAGGGTGGTTGGGCACTGGAAGAGGCTCTCCAAGGAAGTGGTCACAGAACCAAGCCTGACAGAGCTCAAGAAGTGTTTGGACAATGTTCTCGGGTACATGGTGTGATTTTTGTTGTTGTCCTGTGTAGGGCAAGGAGTTGGATTTGATGATCCTTGTGGATTCCTTCCAACTCAGAATATTCTGTGATTCTGTAATCCTGTGATCTTTTCTTTAAATCTAAGAATTAAATATATATATATATATATATATATATATATTATTTCTTAGTATTTTAAGCTGGTTTCTCTCTCTCTGAAAGCATTTGTATACTTGTGCTTACATGAAACATTTCTGCAGAGGTGCAGAGTATTTTAAGACACCTCAGAAACATTCTTCTTTGGATTTGCCAATAGCAGAAGGATGCAGCAGATGGCAGGATGTGGCCACTTCAACACAGCCAAGAATCTGGGCCCCCACCCTCCTTTCTGAGCATGTGTAACCAAGCTGTCTGTCTGTCAGACAGTGGGAGAGAGACCAGTGTGGGAACTGCATGTACTATTGGAAAGCTTTTTAATGAATATCACTGCCATAATTAAGAAATTATCTTTATGCATTTAAACAGAGGCCCCACTTATGTGCTCTATGAAATTGTTACTTTGCATCTCTGGAAATCATAGAATATTTCTTTGCATTGGCTAGGAACCCACAACTTAGCACATGCATTATGGCAAAAATGAAAGGATTTTTTTTATGATCCATTAAGATTAAGAAGTACATGCACCCATTGCCAACAAGCACACCATCTAATCAATCTTGCATTCCATTATTCTGTTTCATACTATTTTTGATGGGAAAATTCCACTGGGTGGGCCGTCATTCCTTTTATAAATAAGGAATAAAATGAGCAAACAAATAACCCACTCACAACCCAGACTGATTCTAAGGCTCACAAGGTTCTCATATATTAACTGACTGCATCCTGAAGTAACATCTATTTTACATTTGAGTTCAAATTATTTCAATGGAAATTAATGGCAGTTGTGCACATTTGGGAAAGTAAGGATAGACCCTGAAATACAACACTGTTGCCTGGTTTTGATGGATCTGGAAGGCTTGCAACCCAGCTTTCTATCAGGGGAGAAATCAGTGATACAGAATGTCTTAGAGTCATTTATTTATACTGTGTACAACAGTCACTGAACATAGGTGGTCATAGACTACATGCTGGCTAAACCCTATTTAGAAGTCTTAACCCAAAAGCCACTTTCAGGTTCTCAGGAAATAATTTTCACCAAGAACTAAATCTAATCAGAGAGCATAAGAGAGGTTGAACTCCCTGGTTGTTTACAAAAGCTCCCTCATAAACATGAACACCAAAAACTAACAGTATAACATTCCTTGAAAGTGCATGTATTCCTCATAGACTGAGAAAAGGAATGTGTAAGATTATATTTAACATGACCACCTGGCTGCTCTGCTCCTACCATAACAAAAGAAAGTTAATATTTTAAAAGGTACTTAAGACTCTCCGACTTTAGTGTAAGTAACTTTTGTGTTCCATAAAGGATTAAACATCCAAGTCCACTCACAAATAGGATCCAAAAGTGGCCAGAATGTAGCCCCCAGGTGCAGTGTTGTTGGCATGAACATTCTTTAGGTGTGGAGGTGGAGTTCATGTGCACATCTTCAGTCATCTGCACTGCAGGGATCTCTGCCTGAGCTAGCTGCCAACATTCCCTTTTCACCTGTGAAGGGAAACAGTTGCTTCTAAGGTGACAGTTGTGTCACCCTTGAGTAAATAACTGAACTAGATGTGATAAAACTTCACCAACAATAAAAAAATCTGGCAAAGTGTACTGGCTGAGGCATGGTTTTCTACATTGCAGAGATGGGTGAGATGAGTCCCACTGTTTGTGTTCGGGCAGTTCTCACATAGAGAACTAGCTCAGTTTTGACATTAATGAATGGCTCGTCACCTAGCTTGTGCTTGGACCCAAGTAGGCTCTAAAAGAAAGATGTCTCTCAAATCCTCAGGGAATTACAATGCTGGAGGCTTCTCAGCATGCACCAACATGCTCCAAGAGAAGAATCTTCACAAAATGTTGCTATGGCATCTTTCTTTCAAAACCCCAGGCAAAAGCTCCCACTGTGACCAAGTGTCCCTGGCAGAGGGAGGGTTGTGTTTCCCTTTACCCTATGAGATTCTGGAATGACATCTCCCACTCTCTCCAGGAGCATTGTAACCCAGTTCACAGGGCTCTGACCTTCTTGCTGGAGATTTCTATCAGGCCAAAAGATTAAAACATTTCTTGAGCCAGAAAGAAAAAGCAGGTGTGACTCTGATATTTGATTACTAGTGATTAAAGACTTAAGGGCATAGACGAAGGGAGAATTGGGGGAACTAGGTAACAGGCAGTGCTGTGAGAACTGTTTTACTGTTTGGCATGAGATAAATCTGGCTAAAGTGTATGAAATGCAAAAACAAGAAAAGATATGTCTCACAGGAGGAAAAGTATTTCATTTGAGTAAAGGAAATCAGAGGTAATATTGTAGTTTCACAACCCACGTCATTTTTAATAAAATCTGCAGGTGGCTTGCTTCTTGTGCAGCCTAATGCTACAGAAAGCAGCTAACTGTGAAAGTGTAAAATTGGAATAAACCAATAGCAAATAAGCCCAAAGTTTAGACATTTAACTGACTCTACATTCATGGAGCAAGGATAAGATTGCTGTGAACACAGCTTACATAGCTGGGAAATCTTTGCACGGTTCCTTTGAATTTCAAGAACAGAAAGTAGGAGTCAAGTTTATTAAAGCCGATAAGGGAGGTGGAAGATTTTGTAGGAGTGTGCTTGAGCATGCTGACCTCTCCCAGACTTTCTTCAGTTAACTTTCTTGTGAGTCTCCAAATCCCAGAGGCTTTGGAGTTCAATTCTTAGGCTGTAGTAAAGTATTTAAACAAATATTTTAATAGCATTTCAACCCTTGTTCAAACACATGCATTGCTCAGCAGCAGTTCAAGGGTTAATAAAAGCACACAAACATAATTTATTATAAGTTTTTCCTTAATGTGCAGAATGAAGACATTCTCAGTAACATCTTAACCATTTTTCAGCTCATGTAACACAAAAAGGAGCAGTTTAGTTTGCATATCAATTAGGAAAACATTGGATTTTTCTGCTGCTTTGCATGGGAGGATCTCAGTTCACTTTCTGCCAGGAAGAACAACATTCTCAGAGGTGCCCCTTCATGTCAGTGTTGTTTTTACTCCGTACCTGGAGACTGCATAGAGATGACTTTCACAGCAAAGGAGACTTTTATGTTCTTCTTGGACATATAGCTCTTTCTCTGGAAAAAGGAGTTCTATCCATAGCAAAATTTGACACCCAGAAATGTCACTCAAAATCAATGGTGAATACATATTCCTATTATGTTAGTCAGAAACCAGATCAGTAAAGCCCTTGTGACTGTTCCATCAGTTTCAGCAAGCACTGAAAAGCTGCATGGGTTTTGGAAGGAATGTAAAAGTCTGTTGCATGGGAATGCAGATACTTGGGGAATAAGGCACAGTGTTTTGACCCAAGTTTAAATTTGTTGAGGACAGACAGACAAGCATTACAAAATTCCCCTACGGGACTTTAATTTGCTCCCTGAACTCTCATGAGGTGGTCACTACTCATCACTAGGTCATCAGGTAGTCCACTGTTAGTCACTTCAATAGGACCCTACACGTGGTTAGTGAAGTAAATGAAAGAGATCTCCAAATGTGGGAAAAGTAGGTGAGCCTTAAAAGCACTCCAAAGGCTCATGTGGATCATTTCAATGCCTGTGGTCTTTTCTGGGGGTTGACATCTCATGGGAGCATTCTTATGAGAGATCAGGTTGGCTAAAAAGAAATGTATTAGCAGCTGCCCTTGTAATATCCCAGAAATTCAGTTTATTTTCTCCCAATTCTGGAACTTCAGGAAAGACTATGCTTTGAATTTAAAAAAATGAAAGTTCAGAAACACCCTTATTTCATCCAATTTGGCTTGGCAATAATCTCCCACCCAGTCCAATGGGCGTTTATTGCTTAATTCTGTATGGGCTTGTGGCACTGGTACTAGCTAAAGATTCCTATTTGTTAGTTCTCTGTGATGGAGATATTCTCAAACTGAAAGACAGATACAGTTTTGATGTAGCTTAAATCTGTACAGCTCTCATTATATTTTTTCAATAGATTAAACCCAGAACTTTATATTGGAACAAGCCTCAAGCTTGGGACAAATGTGGACAGAATTTAGACTCAGTTTTATTCACTGTAATTTTTTATTTAATGTCTAAATTGCAACTTAAAAATGTGGTTTGTTGTTTCATGTGTATAAAAGCTGCCGTGTTATAATGGCTTAGGTACATATCACACGTTATTCAGATGTATCCCCTATATTTACTCTGTAAAGCTTCTCCCATACTGATTGTTTATACTAAACTCTGTTAACAATAGAAAGTTTACCAATAAACAAAGGACCTTTACTCAGGTAGTTTAGACCAGGCATTTTTAAACTAATTTCCAATTTATAATTCCTTCATACTGGAACACTAAGCCTAAACCTAGGCAAATAAAAATGGTGCAATGTTTCTGTTTAACTTCCTTGGTAGTAGAGATGAAAATTCTAGACTGAAATGATACTGTATGACATGAACCAACAGTCTGATTAAATAGTCTTTCCCTTTGCTTTTGGCTGTCTGGATCAAGTCTTTGATGAATTCAGTAAAAAAAGTACACAACTGATTTTAATCTTCTCTTTACATGAGTGAAATTTTGCTGGCTTTTGATTATTTTATTTCTGAGCTACCCCAGTGCAAGATTACTGAGGAGCTGAAGATGTCAGTCCTTGTTGGTGTAAACAGGTGTAGTTTTAATGAAAGGATCATAGTTATATACCTGTAAACAAAGAGAGAAATAAAATTTTCTGTTTATTTCTAATCTCAGAGTTACTGTTTACACTGCCTATTTAAATAAGAAAGCTGATGTGTAATTCCATAAATAATAAACAGACGTTCCAGGTACTTTGCCAGGAGGAGTATACTTAGCAAAAGGAAGGAATGTTGAGGTCCACCTGTAAAATTATTTGTCCTTATAAGCAATAACAGGCATGTGTTCTACATCATATTTGGGCCCAGTCTCTGTGGCCCAGAACCAAAGTAAACACATTTTTCTGATGTAATTGCTTATTCTAGTTGAATTAGTGCAACACAGTCATAGCTGTGAGAAACATTTTATTTGGATCAGCTCTAAACCAGAGCTCAGAGAGGTTGCCTACCTGGCAAATCAGCAACAGTAGCTTGTTTTCACAAAGTCCTCCAAGTTTTTTACTCAGAGGAGCATATAAAAACATTTTAAAGCATGGGTTGTGGTCCTTCTCCAGCTGACACTTGAGTAAATCAGAAGTAACTGCAGTGGAGTCAACTGCAGCCCTCCCAGTATATGTGAGATGAGCTTTATGTTCCACTCCCTTGCTGCTTCCCACTCTGACGTACTTGGCACTCAGAAGAATGTGCTCGCACACTGGGCACACACACCACAGCTCTTTTCTGCTCCCTTTATTTCCTTGTGCAAGAGTTGGTCACCAGATAAATGTGAGGCAGTAGTGACAGTGACTGGAGTCCTCTACCTGGGGGCTTCACTGGAAATGCCTGCATTGCCCTGACTACTCCTTTAGAGTGATAAAACTACTTTCACCCTTAACTATCCTCATTCACATGCTAAAAAGGGAGGGAAAATAAGAAAAGAAGGCAAAAATTTTCACCCAGTACTCAAATACCATGTGCTTTATACATGATAGAATTTTCAAGAAAAAAGTGTAAAGTTACAATGGGAAGGTTTTTTTTCAACGTTTTAAAAGTTCAGCATAAGCTTCTAGAAATACTAAACTCAAAAAAGCTCTCTGTTTTGACTTTGGGAGGCTCACTGTGTTTCAGGAGGATTAAAACCACATATTCCTCTGTAGATAAGTACATTAAGAAATAAATAAGCCACAAGTAAGCAACTGAGGTTGGGAAACATGCGAGTAAATACATAAAAAACTGGCTGACTAAAGCTATTTTCAAAATTAGGGTGTTATTTTGTACACATTTTCAGGTATGAAAGGGATTACACAGTTCAATTTATTCATATTTCTATGAGGTTTATGGAAGTTCTAACTTTTTATGTATAATTTTTTGAAAAACAAACAAAAACATTTTCTTCTTTTTGAAGGGCAGATGAAGGTGAAATAGAAAAGTTTTAAATAATTAGTTTTCCAAGCCATTTTTTATTTTTTTACCAGATTCCTGAAAATGTTCCACTTTAATTCTAATATGTATTATTAGTATTTACTCTATTCACTCCTTCCCCAATATACGTAGAGATCTGTCACTCACACAACTAAAGTAATCATGAAAAGATTCAGGTTATTTCTTACTAGCAATGGAAGGGCTGAATGGAAAAAGAAGTTAGGAAAGGAAGTGGCAGGAAAGAAAGGGACAGTTCTAAGTCTAAGGCACTTTCAATATGCTTTGGTTGTACTTTAGCAATTGTCAAGTAAAGTGCAAGAACAAGAGCAGTTAGTCACAGGAATTTTCAGCATGATTGCCTGAAGACTGAACTTAACATTTTATCACAGAACATCTAATTGAGAAATCTCACTAGCACAGTGTATGCACATGGAAAGGAACTGATGTAGCATTTTCTCTACAGTATTCCCAAGTGATCCTCAGAAAATCATCCAGTTATTTAAGAGATAAACTATATTTCTTTTTTTTTTTAACATATACAAATAACTAATGCTGAAAGCTATCTTTCTTCTGTTTCCTATATTGTTGCACAGGTGGTTCATTCATTGAAAACACCCTCTGCTGTTCCAGATAAATTATTGTACAAACAAACAATGGAAACCTCTGCCCTGGCAACTGAAAAGAAAGATCCCAGCCATTGCATCTGTAAGGTTTCTCCAGCTTTATTCACTCTTTTCAATCAAATCCTTCTGTGAATCAAAAAGAATTAGCCATAAGCCATTTTAAACAAAAGATGTACATCTGGAAAGAGATTACCTAAGCACAAATGTACAACAGAAATCTGCAAGTCACAAAATGATAATCTTTCTGCATTCTTAAAGTCTTATGCCAAAATGCTTTGCTTATATTGTAAGTTTTCTGTTTGGGCCTCTTCTGTCTATGCTCTCTCATGAAATGGACTTTTCAACATGAGGAGGGAAATCTGGTTCTGGATGTTTAGCTGGAAGGAACAGCCTGTTAATTTTCATCCTCTTGGCCATGCTGATCTTCTCTAGTGTAGATGTGGCATTAGCCAGTATCAAATCAGTCTTCATGTTTGCAATTTCTCTTTTAAAAATATCTTTCACATCTTATTAGTTTTTCACTCAGCCAATAAAAGCTGCTTATGCATGGAGCATAAGACTACTTTTAACCTGATTTTCTCAGGGGATTAATGGCAGAATTCAGTGTATTCAACTTCTGCCTAAAACTCAAGCATCTGAAAGTAGTAGACATCTCCCTTCCTAATTGAAAATGTCCCACATATGCTTTGCAAGTTTTACTGGCCATGCAATGCCAGAGATGTCTGCTGTCAGGACACAGTGCTTGACTCTTCCCAACACAGTGAGCAAAGACAGCACAGTATAAATTCTGCCTCCCTTCTCCTCAGAAACTGTAGTTACTGTGCTCAGAACTAGAACTTTCTCTTGATTTTGATGACTGGTTTCAACCACATTTGATACATTTTTCAGAGATGAAGTTCCATCATGCACTGTGAAAACAAATATTTAGGAAAAGGTAGGAAGCCTTATTAGTGCTGCTGAAGGAAATGACACAAACTCTACTTTCACTAGAAACCAGAGAAAAACTTCATGTGACCTGTGCTCATAATTAGTCACTGGAGGATGCAAAATACTCTCCTCTAAGGAATATGTGATATCTAATAATTTATTTTCCCTCACTTTAGAATATTCACAGCATCTCTCCCCCATGTCTAAAGACCATCAAGAGTGAATTAATGCTGTAACATTTGTATCTAAAACTGTGAACCAACCATGAAACACAAATCTGGCAGAAAAAAGACTTCATTTTCTTGACTATTATGAAATGATCTCTCAAGTACTTCAACCACACTTCTTATTAAACTCTAAAAAAGAAAAGAATACATTTTTTTTTATTTTTTCCTGATACGAAATAATTCACTGAAAAAACTGGAGTGAATTAAAAAAAAGTAAAATCAGAATGTATGTAATGGGAGAGATTGTCTTGTGGGGAGGCAATAAAAAAGGAAGGCATAACACATTGATACAGCTACAGTAGTAGCATACTACTGGGGCTGACATACTCAGCATTGGTAAAACTGTTTTCCTAGTAGAAACCAGAATATTTCACCCTTTGCTATGCTGTGTTTAGCAGCCATAAACTGGATTTTACTCATGTGAAGGGGTAATGCAGGATGCCCACACTAACTATAGGTTGCAGTCAGAAATTCCAAAAGAGTAGGAAGGACAGTAGTGGGCCCTCAAACATCTCAGTGATTTTGCTCCATGATTAACACTCTTCAAACACAACAATGGTGAGAATGTTTCAATGGTAGGAAGAAGCCTAGGAGAGGGCATACCTTTGATTTTAAACAGAATGAAATAAAAACTAGCTTTAGGAGAATTAGAAGATTGGTGCTAAAACAGTTGAGAAACCATTGGAATAAATACTAGGAATAAAAATAAGTTTTGTAAATGTTATAGATATTTTATGATGGACTCTTGATAAAATGGGCAAGGGGAAAGAATCTAATTTTCTTTGCATTTTATTGAACAGGGCAGCCAGAAGTACTCCCACATGCTCTAGAATATAGATAAAAGCCAAGGCTGGAGTAGCACCAACGTCAGATATTAGACTGGAAATCAGTTAGAGTCTTTGATTTTCCACAGGCCAACTGTACAAATTTAACAGGAGCACAAAATGAGTTTAATTCCATTCTTCCTCAAGGTCCCAAGAGGCCTTTGAAAAGAGTTAGGAAATGTTTGCAAGGTGGTGTGCAGTTGCACCTTTCATAAAGAGGAAACAGAATGCAAACGACTGCTTGTGCAATAAAATAGCATTTTACCTCTTTGGGAGAATTCTGCTGTGGGTTTTTTGTGACTCTGTCAGCTTCCACTTTGAGATAGCCAGGCCTCCTAATGGAAGTGCCCAATCCTCCAGCACGGTCTGTGGTAAGAATGGATACCTTTGAGTGCCTGTAGAGAAGTTCTGTCTGTGTGACTTTTATAGTCACAGGAGAAGTAAGAATTTAACCTAGGAACTCTAGTTTGTTACGTCCAGGACATTTAGACAGAAGTTTGGGACTTATTTTAGGTGAACTGGTGGAGTTCACACATTCATCAGAGACCCATACTTTGAAACTCTCATCACATATTTTGTCTGAGTTACTTGACTTTATATTACTCATTCACAGTCAGAGCACTGAAATGTTTGAAGACCTGGCTGGATTTATTTATTCAATGGAATAAATAAACCAGTGACTGCTTTTGTATTTAGTGTTTGTTTCTATACTAGAATCTTATGAATAAATATGATTACTGTTTCTAGGATTAATTAAAAGGGATTAGTGTCTTTTCCAAAATATTTATTTTGTAGAAAGTAGCAAGACTTAGACTCCTGCACCCATCTCTTTTTATGTATCTGAGATATCTTATAATACACCTGCAGAGAGCCATTATTTTAAAATGCAGTCACTTCATTGATCTTAAATTTTATTTTGTGTATGCCTGGTGGATAAGTGCTTTTAAAAAACTACTTTTGTGATTGTATTTTTTGGTGATTGTTTTCCTTCCAGATTTCTATTCCACATATGTTCTTTATTAATAGAGAGAGAAAAATGCAAAAATGTGAAGATCCTGCCCTTTCCTTAGTGTTCATTTTGGACCTGTATCGGGGTACATTGAAGAGCCTTGTTTCAATCCATGAACTTATGAACTGATGAAATAAAACTCTATTATAATATAATCCTCATTCCCTTCATGACTCAATTTTTCTGCAGATTTAGACCTTGCTTTATTTTCCTGTAGGGTGACAGGGATGTACATGCCCACTTCCATTCACAGTACAATGTGGCATCCATCAGGTGATCAGATAAGCAGTCACTGTGCACAATCAGCTCCTTCTGAAATCAGTGCCTGAATGCTTTTGCTGGGCATGGGTGCATGATTTACTCCCAGAGCAACAGTTTGTTTGGTCTTCACACCTGACAGTTGACTGTAAATCTGGTTTCAAGCTTCTTTCCTTTCAGTGTTAGAAAGTGGACTGGGCAGCCATTTGAAGTTCTTTTTCTGCACCAGAAGGAAAGGTAAGCTGCTATTACTTTATCAGGGTCTTGTCTGTGAAATTAACTAATTTCCATTAACTATTCCTTTTAATTGGTTTAGAGGTAAAACTCTATTTTCCCCCAGGAAAACTGAGCAAGAAAAGATACAAAAAACCCATAACAGAGGCAGATCCAGCGGCCAGCCAGTTTCTATGGTTTAGGTCCACTACAGAGACAGAACTCGGTGTGTTTCAGTCTGTGCTCTATTCCACCATGCTGTTGGAGAAAAGCAGCCTGGAAACGCTCATCCCGGTCGGAGAGAGGTGGTGGGGAGCACCAGGTGGCGCTGGAAGATGCTGCGTGCCGAGCCGAGCCGGCGGGCTCTGAGCACCACGCAGCTCTCACTCGCCTCTGGTCCAACAAGGCTCTTGTTTGAAAAGCTGTCAGGAGAAACATCAAAGTTGCCTTCTTGCTGCAATTTCCCCTGGAGGGCTATTCTGTTTCCTGGACATTGTTTCCTGGGAAGTTGGGTTTGAATAGAGGTTTCAGAGAATTGTAAAATCATAGAAAATTTGGATTGGAAGGGACATGAAAGTTCCAATCCCCATGATATGGGCAGGAAGCTTCCACTAGACCAGATTGCTCAAAGCCCCAACCTGTTCCTTGAACACTGCCAGGGAAGGAGTATCCACAGCTTCTCTGGGCAACCTGTGCCAGAACCTCACCACCCTCCCAGTAAAGAATTTATTCCTAAAATCTGATCTAAACTTATTCTCAGTTTGAAACCATTCTCCTGTGTTATATCACTACACACCCTTGTAAACAGCTCCTCTCCAAACTTCTTGTAGGCCTCCTTTGGGTACTGAAAGGCTGCAATAAGGTCACCCAAGGGAGCATGTCTTGCTTGGGTGTTCAGCATCCCACTGATGGTAAAGGCCTGGGGCAGGAAACATGCAGCCCTCCTGCTCCAGCAAAAACACACAAAGGGTCAGCAGGGAGCAGTAAACCTTGGGGTCTGAGCCTTGGACCTGCCTGCTTGAACCTGCCTATCTTGCTGGTCAACTTACTCAACAATTAAATATAAATGGATGAAAATATTGGCTTCTGTGTGGCTGAATAAATTCTGCTCAACTTTACAATTGGACTGTATTGTATTGCGTAATGTGCTATGCATTTGTGTTTTTTAGTTGATGGTGTCCCCAGACACCTGATAACCATGATAACCTGATAACCTGATAACACCTTGCAGCCTGATAACCATGTGTGAGACTTCTGCTTGTGCGCATTGAAATATTTCCATTTCAGAATTAAAATAAAAAAGAAAAAAAAAAGAAAACCAAACCAAGACACCCAAACATCATCAGCAATTGAACACCTCCCAAAAAAAACCCCCACAATAGAATTGTGCATATTATTTGGGACCAAAAGGTAAGAAAACTATTTATATATCTGAAACTATTTGAGAACCACCAGAGCTGAGATGAACTTTCTTGCGATATATGAGTACTTGAGGATATTTTTCATGTTTAATTTTCAATTAAAAATGCAGTTTGTAAAATTTTGTTGTTCACAGAATCATAAAATTTTGTTGTTGTTCACAGAATCACAATCACAGAATAAGCTGATTCAGAAAGGACCAGTCAAGATCGTTGAGTCCAGCTCCTGGCCCTGCACAGGACATCCTAAGAGTCACACCATGATCCTGACAGTGTTGTCCAAACACTTCTTGAGCTCTGTCAGGCTTGGTGCTGTGATCACTGCCCTGGGGAGCCTGTCCTGTGCCCAAATACCCTCTGGGTGGAAAACCTTTCTCTGATATCCAACCTAAAGCTCACCTGATCTGAGGCCATTCCCTCAGATCCTCTCCCTGGTCATGACAGAGAAGAGATCAGTGTAAGCTCCTCCTCTCCCCCTCACAAGGAAGTTGTAACTGCAGTGAGGTTCAGTCTCCTCCAGGCTGAACAAATCAAGTGACCTCAGCTGCTCCTCACACAGTTTCCCCTCAAGGCCCTTCACCATTTTTGTTGCCCTCTCTCAGACACTCTGATAGTTCAATATCTTTCTTGTATTGTAGCACCGAAACCTGCACACAATATTCAAGGTAAGGCCTCACTAGTTGTTTAGAAACATAATTTGGGGAAAAGTCAAAGAGAAATTTGAAAGCATCCTCTTTTTCTTCTGTTTGAGAAAATGGAGAGCATCCACTTTTAACCTTTCATAGCAAATATTTACTGTTTTGGTTATCTGTAGCAGGTAACTGTAAAAGGACTATAACAGCCTCCTGACAGGACTTTAAAATGAACATATTTCTCTGCTTTCTTTCCTGTTTCTTAAGAGTTTGTGCATTCTTTTGTAGTCACAGTTGGTTGGGGAGTCTGATTTTTGTTCAGTATTAGTGCACTGAGAAAAAGTGCCACCTCTCACATTATTAAAATCATTCCCTGCAGCCTCAGGGGATTTCTGTATGTCTCTGCTTCTTGCATGACCCCTCTTGATCCTATTTACCTAGTAAAATTTGACTGGATCACAGCTCAAAGGGCTGTGGTAGATGTACTGTCTGATTTTAACTCCTTGCTGACCTCAGGGAAGTTCCTCTACACAGCCATGCACATGCCCATCTGGGGCTGCATCTGGTGAGGTGCAGAGCAGCATGGGTCTGCTCCAGCAAAGCACTTAAACCAACTGCTCACACTGAGCCACGGGTCTGAGCCAAGAGGGAGGGACTGCCACATGACCTGCACTCTGAATTGCATTCAGATTTATGGCTAGAGGTGGCCTGAGAATGGAGATAGGTAATCCAAACAGGGTGTTTATTTTACATTGGAATGGGTTACTCACAAAGGTTAGCTCAGTCTGGTAGAGTCACTCCCCAAGGCTCCCAGGAAGCCCACCTTGCTTCTCTCCCTGTAGAGGAGGTGTTTAGAGAGATCAAGCTTGTGATGATCAAGTGAAGCTTTATGAATACTCTCAAAAGTGTAACGCAAATTGTATTTTTCTAACTGCCTCAGTTCTTGAACTCTAGGTAATGCTTCTGAAATGCTCTAAAGCACTCCAGCATTTTCTAAAGTGTTGCTGTTTCACTTAATCCTTTGGTAGATGGTGTAGTATATTGAACCATGTGTATTGCTGAAACTTCCTTTCAATACTGGTGTTAAAGACAGCTTTATCCTTGCAGGTTTTCAATTGTTCCTCAATGAGTGAGGGGTGTGACTGTCATATCTGTGTATCATATGAAGTTGACTCTTTCAGTAATAATTTGAGCAAAGGTGATGCAAGTTTCCACTACTTTAAACTAGCTTTATGCCTTTCAGCAATTTTTACCTCAGCCAAACACAGTGACAAAGTTCATGTTGAGCAAGTGAAGAGTAAGATACTAACACGGACAGTGGCTTTACAGCAAAGGTGAAATCTAGATTATAAAACATTAGAATGGTGATACATGACCCTAGGATACTTTTTAGTACAAATTCATTCACGATGTGTCAGAGCATCTGTTTTTGTACATTTTAGACACTCCATATTCTTGATTTTAAGTCTATTCTCTTCAAAGTGTTTTTAACTTTGTTCAGTGTGGAGAATTAAACTGGAGATTAATCCTTTTGGCATTCATAATCTTACGGCATGAAGAGTACAAAAGGAGAGGACAGGATCTTGGTGGACTGAAGGGCTGAAGATGATTGGTAGCAACTGGCTCCCTAATAGTTTAGATGTGATACATGAATGTGCTGTGATAAGTGGATGAGTTCAAGGCAAGAGTATAAAATTAGGAGATTGCAAGCATCTCCTAGTTCTGTGCAGAGATTTTGATAATTTGTTGTAGTTGTGGTTAGTTCTTTTCAAGACAGTTTTTTGGTGCTCTATCTGATCAGTTCCTCCAGCATATAATACATATTCTTTCCATGAGATGATAATTCTGGCATCTGGACATTGCTTCAAATAAATAATCATTTAATTTAATAATTTATTTATCTATTTATTTAATAATTATTTAATAATAATTTTGCTTTTCCCTTACAGTCAAATTACCTGGGGATCTTTGTCCGGTGTGATTTAGTCTCATTTTAGCAAATTCAGCCAGAAGCTTTAAATATTCTTCATTCTGCTTGAGCTCAAGTCTAATCAAAGCAAAAAACCTGAAGGTAGTCGAAGTACTTACTTTCTATTTCTGTGCGAAATATTAAACTACTGACTTTTGTCTGCTGAAATATGAAAAGTAATTCTTATACTTATTTTGACCTTGATTTTAGAACCAGTAGACAATTTTTAAAAAGTCAAATGATACACAAGAAAAAAAAGACTCAAAACTGACAGTAAATTGATTGTTTTTCCTGTATGTTTTCTCTCCAATGCATAGTAATAGCATCTAAATTTCTGTCAGAGAAGCTTTTGTACCATTTGGACTGCACAGCTGTGAAAGTCATGCTCTATCCAGAGGGAAGGTTTTGACTGACCATCATAGAAAGGGAATGAATTCCTAGGGAAAAGTATGGTATGAAGTTCATGTCCTCCTATACATCTGCTGGTTCACACATACCAAAAAAAAAAAAATCTGGGAATGAAGGTCTCTGAAACACCTTTTGTGAATGATCATTTCACATAGTGTTGTAGAAAATGGATGGAAGATAAAATTCTTTCTTCAGCTCACATCTGTCATTGTCTTTTCAAGCACAGCATCAGTATACAAAAGACTCCTGTTTTGATCTGTAATCAAGGCCTGCATTTTAATCCTCCAAAGCCTAGAATTTTTTTTTACTTTTGGATAAAAAGAGACATATCTGAAAACACATGCTGAAGCTGTACAGACTCTGAGTTGGAATAACTCCTGAAGGATGCTGGGCCTGATGGGAATTAAAAAGCCTGACCTGCTTCCCAGCTTCAAGCTTCCTCTCCCAGGCATGCAGCAAATGTGTTATTCACTCCCTGACCCTTTGCACAATGGGCTGACCTTCCCCTCAAATAAGTCAGCCCAGCATGAGAGCAACATATGGAGCCTTTGGGACCTTTGTCTGTCCAAAAAATTGTGTCATTTTTAGGCAGCATAGGACTCCCAGTTATATGGACCTTCCTGGTGAAGTAAGTATCAGTACTCTCTTTGACTCCTGTGTAAAGGGGACTGGGCATTAAGCTTGCCTCTGGGAAAACAGCATCTAAATAAGGAAAGTTATGTGGATCCCTGAGAGTCCATTACATAGGAATTACTCATGCAAATGCAATATTTAGACTATTTTAAATGCATACTGGTTGGAACATGCAGGGTGATATTTTGCAATTTCCCTGCAAATAAAGCTTCTGTGTGTGCAAAGTAGTTGGTGATGCTGCAGTGCCACAGGGCAGGGAATAGCAGTCCCTAGAGTGGTACAGCAGAGAAGGGTTTGGAAAGGCTGAGGCAAAGCAGTTCTTTATTTTGGAGAAGAAGATCCTTGTATAGTAATTTGTGATATTAAGCTTTTCCTCTGAATGTCTTAGAATTGCCATCAGATCATGAATATAGTAACTTATGAGAATTTTACCTGCACTGTCTTGGGAAAGAGTTTGCAATACACTTTTGTAGAAGGATAAATACAAGATTTTTGTAGGTAGAGGAAAACATGGTATGAGTTTTCAGCTTCTTCAGTCCTGCTGTAATGCATTTAACATTGATTTTTAAAACTTCAGTTCTTCTCTCAGCTTTGCTCATGAATAAACATAGATGTTAGTGATGCCCTATCCAACTCCCCCCTCCAAAATGACGTGAGAATCTGGACTATCTTTTGTAAAACGAAGCAAAACAAAACAAATTTCCAAAGTGCTATATAAAATGCTGAGATTCTTCTTAATGAAGAAATATCAAATCCTAGAACCAGATACACTGCAATGGGTGGAGGCAGATATATACAATTACAGAGCTAAAACTCTGTACATGCTTCCCTGCATGGCACACACTGATGGAGGAAGTTTGTTCTGCTTGTAAATCCATACTCCACCATCCCTATGTGTTAGTTATGAACAAAATATATTAATAATGGATGTTAGATAACCAGTCCAAATACCGTCCTCTTATTAAAAACTATACCAGAGACTGTGAAAAATTGTAGCACCAACAGGAGCTTTCAAAGTAAAAAAAACCCCAAAAACTCCTTTATTTTGATCATTCCAAAATGCTGTTCATGCAAAGGTTACTGGGCAAAACCAAACTTAAAGCAAAACAGATTCATCCCCATGTTTACATGCCACGATATGTGCTCTCTACAAATCAGGCTGTGTAATGATGAGACTGACCTTGGAGTGTGGGAGGCAAACAGGTACAACAGGTCACCCTCTTCCTGCAAGAGAAACCTTCTCCTGAAAACAGACAAGCTAGGCAGTGTGCATTTTAATTAAAATCACATCATGGGCATTTAAGTTTTCAAAAATTATTAGTATGACAGAGGTTGCCTTTTCTTGTGACTACTATTATTACTGTCAGACTGCCTGCTTCAAGTGGGGGGCTGAAGGTTACATATGGGATGGGGGAATGTAAAGTTAGCTGGAAGGGGTTAGTACACGGGGCCATAGCCTTGGAATGCTCTTTGTTGGCCAGAGTTCTTGTGCTGTCTTGTCTACAGCTGTGCTAAAGACCCCTCAGGACATCATGTACAGCCCTCAGCAGTGACTGCAGTGCTATAAACTGCAGGTGACTCTGGTCGAATCCAATTGCTTTTCCTGAACAGTGT
Organism: Trochalopteron elliotii; assembly: GCA_024734555.1. Classification (NCBI taxonomy): domain Eukaryota; kingdom Metazoa; phylum Chordata; class Aves; order Passeriformes; family Leiothrichidae; genus Trochalopteron; species Trochalopteron elliotii. The sequence goes on along the minus strand of JANPWX010000085.1, from coordinate 1,399,780 downwards.
GCATGCTATCACTGCTGCATATTCCTGGCCAAGGTAAACAGAGGTAACAGCCTTACAGATTATTCTAGGGAATTTCATTCAACGTATGCTTGGTATTGTTGCATTTCTTTAAATACTTTTGGACTGTTTAATTCCTAGGCTTGTAATTCAAGCTAATGGGTCATGATTTAATAAGATGATGTTTGGGTGCATATAAATAGATTTACAGATGCAAAGATGATTTGTTCAGCTTAGTAAAAGACACACTTTCATGCAGGAAGCTTAGGACTCACAGAGAGCCTTTCTAGGAATACCTTAATTTTTTTTTTTGTTATTCATACTGACATTCCTGTGATTCATTGATGTGCATTTTACAAATTGAGCTCTGCTACAAAAGGCTGACACAACCTACCCAAGACTATACAAAAAACTTGTGATGCAGTCAGCAGTTGACTTATGCTCCAAATCTCTGTTCCATTCTACTATATTTTTCTTTGGCATTCAGCAAAACTTGTGCCTTGAAAAGTTTTCCCTTCTCAAACCAGGTTTTGTTTCAACTCTGAGGAGCACAACCACTTTAAAAACAGAGATACAAACAGCACACATCTTTGGGGAAAAGTTTAAAAAAAGCACAAGAAAAACAAATTATTTCATAGTTTAGAATTCCACTTTGAAGTGCATTTTGGTGATTATCAGATAAATCCCTAAGAACAGAATTGGAATGACACTATATATGTGCTTGAAACAGTTCTCTCTTTAATGGATCTTTTGGAACTTGCCTAAGTTGCCATAAGAAGTTCGTTTTTATCATGCTGTACTGTAAATATTTTAGTTCTGAAATTGGCTTTTAATAAAATTAACTGCAAGTTCAAAATGTTTAATGGACTCCATGGCAGTAAAATTAAGAAGAATGTCATTTCATCTCTTTAATGTGCCCCGAAACATTCTTGCATTGAATTAGAACGTTGATTGTTATTTTTCAGCTCAGGACTTGGCAGGTGTGTAACGTGACTCCTGATAGCAGGACAGCAGATTACATTCTCCTATAAAACCATTTCTAAGGGACTTGGCACAAAAACTGTTATTGCATGTCTGCAGGTGTTTAGTAATTGGATTAATGCAGAGCAGAAGGAATGTCTGATGCCCCAGCAGTGAGAAATGTTGAGGAAAGACACATTCATTTCTAAGAGTAACCTGGAATGCATGATGACAGCCTGTTCACACACACAGAGCCAGATCTAAGCCTGCAAGTTTAAAATTAACTGCTGTGAGCAATCACCTTCCAGAGGAAAGTTTATCCAAACCTAAATACAATAACAGGAGCTCTGTAAGTAGGGAGGTAGGGAGCTTTGGGCTATGTTTTGATCCTATTCCAAAAGTAACTTGCATAACCTTAGAAAAAATTCTTATATCATGCGTATCACGAATCCCTAAAATCCTAGGTGTCTGATAAAAATGTCCTTGATAAACATATAGACCCTCAAAATTCTGTAAAGGTATAGACAATATAATACAATCTCAGATCAAGGGCTTTCAGGACAAAATGATGTTCTTTTAAATATCTTGATCGTGAATTAGAAAGGATTTTGTAATGGCCAGGGACTTAAAGGATAAATATTTCTATATTGTTGAAAATATCTCGGCTTAGGTCCTGAGAGTAGTCAGAAAAACATTTGCATGAAATCTTTAGATTCACTAAGTTTGGATGTTGTCCTCAAAAATTGACTTGAACATGGTAAAAATCATCTTTTACACATATGGTTTATACATTAATTTTAACAGCAGAGGGATTTAGGAATAAAAATAGTTCTTTGTTTTATCTTGTGCTGGGAAAACTGGACCCATGGGAGAAAGCTCTCTGCTGCTAGGGCTCCTGGGAGGACAGAAGTGAGGACACTTCAGGAAGTATTGCCTTCCTTATCTGTCAGGAAATAAAGGTAGAGGTAACTGAGCACTCTGCGTTTGGCTGCCTGTTTCCTCTGGAAGCAGCCCTAGCTTGTTGTGGGTAGGACTGACCAAAGACGTGTAACAGGCGCCTGGCTAATTAAGAAAGCCATTATGTTTGAATAAAGTTCATGACTCACACTTGTTGGGGTTTCTGCAGTACTATTTCCAGACCATGAAGATGTCTCAGGTGAAGATTTCAGTCCTTTTGGCTTTTACGTCACCTCTCTAACATTATGGATAAGATGAGGAGTGAGTAAAATTCCACATCATTTTCTTATGTCGGTTGGTCAGAGCTACAATATACCGAAATGAGTGGGGGATTAATTCCAAGAATAAGTTCTACTTGCATTATTTATATTCTTTCTATGAATTTATTAGAAAATAAGAATCATAAGAGAGAGGAATATAGTCTTAAGACTAAAATAGGTATATAAAATTTTAATTGCACCACATTGCCTACAGAAAAGAGCCTTCCTTGGGGAATTTAATCAAAATATCCCTAATTTTTGGGAATGAGACTTGTAGATTTTTCCAGAAGCTTAAAAGCTTTGTCCTATGCAATGAATACCATTTCACTGGGGATCAGGTGTTCAGTGACCATGGAGCAAATAGAAGCCTCATGGAGACTGTTGAGAGCTCTGCACTGACTTCCAGATGCAAGTCACAGGCCACCCCCACTGCAATTAAAGTTGTCAAACAACTTTTGTTATAGCTTTGTCTTTTATAGGCACAGAGCCCTCCCTGGGCTTGATCTCGATCAGAGAGGACATGGAGCAGAAGGGGTTGACTGCATGTAGAACAGAGCTCATATTGCACAGAGAAGTGCACATGCACAATCTACTAGATTTAAAGTTCTTTAGGATGAAAGGTTTAGCTTCTGTGAAGCTCAGGGAATGCTGCATCACCATTCCCTTCACAGAGGTGGCTGTGCCTCAGTTTATATCCTTTTCGTGCATTGCACGTGTCAGTCTCTAGTGTGGAGGGCCCATTTCATGTGGTATGGGGAATGCTTCATTTGAATTTTTCCAGATTTCAGATGTTTGACTTTGGAGCTTTAAAAGTGCTTCCCCCTCAGCTTTTATGACTTTAATTGACAATTTTTTTAACATGAAAATTAAAAAAAAGTCTGTGGTGAAAACACAAACTTGAGCATTGCATTCCTGTGGCACAGAACTGCTGTGCTGCATGATGATTCTGACCATACAGACTGACAGCAGACTTTTCTAACAGGGAAATGAATATTGCTGGAATGACTTGGAGAATAATAAAAACAACCAGTTCTGCATCTAACCATCCAATCCCCCAGGAAGATGATGGTGTTTTCATCCAACCTTTTCCAGCTTTCCTACTCAAAATTGGATTGTCCCCTGAAAAAAAACCCTTGCACATTTCTGAGAAAGTCTCTGAAACCCATAGTTCCCTCGAGGTGGAGGAATGACTAAAAAGCATCCCAACAGCAGAAATTAAAAGGAAGTAAAGGGAAAAGTTTGCAGATGTTTGCGCTGTTTGTATACTCACTCTGAATTCACTCAGTAGATTCTTGAATGCAGGAAAATAAGTTTCTGGACCTTTGATTGGAGTCAATAAATGCTGCTATGTTCTTAAGTCTGAAAGTTATAGAGTTCAGACAAAACTAGTTGCCTCCACTCCCTTTATTGTCAGCGGAGAAAAAGTGATTCATGTCCCACCTGGCTTTGGACTTGCATTCTAGGGGTACCTTCATTTCTTTCTTCACTGACTAAAAGTGGATTGTCCATAAGTCTTAAGCCTGCCTAAGATTTGAACTTTCAGACCATTGCATTAACTTATCTGAATCTCATTCCAGCCCTCATTATCAGGAAGGTTCATTATGTGCTGTTGCACTGAAACACCACTTTGTCCTCCAAACAAAATTACACTATCCTGTAAAAATTTTAAATTGCTGAAACAACTGTTGACACAGCTATATTAGGCAAGGTTCACATCTTGCCACATAGCTATATAAGAAAATTCTTCAGCGTCTTGAGCAGCTCTTGATATTTTTATTTCCTGTAAATAGAGGTGTTGTCTGTCTGTAGTTTCAGTGATTTCAGGGAGTGTCCTCTGGGAGACCGTGTAGCAGGGCTGATTCACCTACTCTGTGTGTTTACTGATGGGAATTACAGACAGTTTTACTCAAGAAAATAAGCATTCATCACCCTTACCAAAGGAGTTTGTTAGTTCTCTTTTCACATTAATGTTAGTATTGAAATAGAAAGACTTCACCAGAAAATCCTAGAAACACAGCAGACAGTTCATTGTACAATTCTATAACTTTGTTGATTTTTTTCACATTGCACTTGGAAAGGGTGGTTGTAAATGATAAAGTTCTAAAAATCAATATTTTCAGCACCTGGAAGAATTACAGACCTCTTTCCTAAGATAGATGTCATGGTTATTGTTTAACTGTATCCATGCTTTCTAGTAAGAAATGTGTGAAAGGATTGTCTTCTTGAAGTATTGAGTATTGTCTATATTTTTTAAGAATCATTAACTGTGCTATTATCTGCAGAGTTTTTTAAGAAGTTTGAAATTCCTATCATGTCATAGTTTGATTTCATTTCTTTCTTATATTTTTACATTTTAAAAAATGCAGAAGATCAAGAGACATACCAACTAGAGGTGGAGATGTGTTCAGACCTGTAACCTGACAGGTTCAGGAAGACTTCAAAGTTGGGACTGGTAGGATCCAGTTACATTTCATCACAAAGGATAAATTTATGCCCCTAAGCTGTAACCTTTGGCCAGTCTCTGTTTCTTCCTATTGGCTGAGGAGCATACTTGTGTTATTCATCTGTCATGTATTCACACTACATAAAATTCTCTTTCCTTTGTTTCTAATTTGTTTTCCTGGCTACTTGCATCTTCAACAAAATGGGAGCTATCCAAACTGGTGGTGTGCCTATCTATGGAAGGCAAATCAGTCTTTTAAAAAATGTTATCTACTGTGTTAATGCAAAGGATGGAAACTTCTGGGGCTGCTGTAGAAACCAAAAAGTAAATTAGCTTTTCCTTACATAGAAATTGAATTGAGAATACACCAAGTAGTTATCAACGCTGTGTTGTTGTAGCCACAACACAGGCCTCTGAGGCTGCATTTATACCAGTAAATAAAATGGACCATGGCTCTGCTCTAGCTCTGTGACCAGTTGACATGAGTGACCTCATGATCAGCCAGCTGAACTCTTCTGTATCACAAAACCACCTGACTGCCTTCAAACAGGCTTTTGGGGTTTGAGTCAGCTAAAACCTGAAAGCTGTGTCCAGACATTATCTGGAAGAGTATTACTTTGGATCAAAACAGTACCAAGAGATGTTCTAGTAATTAAAAGTCATGACCTGCCTCTGTGTAGTATGCTTATATAAAGGTAGAGCTGTAGAGAGCCAGAAACCAGTGCAATGCCAGTCAGACAATGATACAAGCAGCAATATTGAGAGGAGACATATAAAAACCTGGGTTCTGCAAAGATATACATAATTTTCCTTCTGGACTGCAGAGTGGAATAAAGTTTTATTCCACTAAGTTTTTTCTAAATTTTGGGAACAGATGTATGCTCTTGTAGCTACTCTTAAAAGTCCGGGAAGAGGAATATACTTACTGTCATTCAAAAATGTTCCTTTTATCAAAGGAAAGCACTATGTGAACAATATAATACAAAGTTGTCATGAAAATCCAGCTTCACAAAACTAAAACAATGTGAAGCATTCTCTTCATCCCAAATTATGAAGGTTTCAAATGTCAGCCTGAATGAATAATTCTGTTTTCCACCCAAACACACTTCCTGGACAACTCCTGGAAACCTGATGCCTGAAGACTGCTGTTTATAGGAGCTCTTCTGAGTTTCCATGCCAGTCTGCACCTGGGGGTACACTGGAATACATGGCTGATCATAGCTGGAGCATAAAGCTGTGTATGTACATCTGCTGTGCCTTCATTATGGAGTGGACTTGGATATTTCCTCTAACTTCTGCATTTAGTACATACCACTGAATCTTGGTGGTGTGTGCAGTGTGGGATAGCTGGTGCAGGAACTGAAGCCCAGGTTTGTATTTCATCCTCATCGTGAAATGAGGACAGATCCCTCAACTGGATAAAGATTCTCTGTAGACAAGAAGATAATTGTGGGTATATACCAGAGAAGAGGCTAGAGCCTCAATTTGGTGTGAAATCATGAGTACCTCAAGCAGCTTCAGGACAAAATGCCTCCATATTTTTACTGTGAATAAGTGCAGCCCTAAGAAGGACTCAGTTACAAGGCTATATTTTTTTTTATCACTGGCTAAGCTAACCTAGCCACAGAGGTTAATCAGAGTGCTGATTACATGAATTAAGTTTTCAACAAAGACATCCTGCTCACATTTAATTTCAGAAATCAATTCTTGATTTGAAGATTAAAAAAATTGAAGTGTTGAACTTTTGAAGGATAAAAGAAAAGGTACTGGGCTTATGAAGATTCTTTTATATATTCCTTTAAAGAGGATATTACTACTGAAATTATAGTCTCCAGTTTGTCCCTGTTTGGAGAGATCTTATTGTTAGCTGATAATATTTATCCAAGGTGATATTTAAATTTCTTAGCATTCTTGTGTGGTGCTCCATCCTAACCAAAAGCAGTCTGGTGCTAAAAGTACAGCTATACTGGCAAGCAGGGCTTAAAGAAATGCAGGGCGCAGCTGGTGTTAAAAAAGGCTCTCTCGTATTTCTGCATAACATAGATTTCAGCCCAAGGTGAAGCCACTAGAAAACCTCAGCACAAGCAAGAAACACAAGACTGTATAGCCAATGATAACAGGCAAGTTTAACACTAGATCAACCCAAGCATAATTAGCTGCTTCAAGTGGAGACATTATTCTTCATTTCCTGCCCTCAACTTGTTGCTCTGGACTGTTAAACAATAGCTGTGTTTCATGCAAGAAGGGTTGGGTTTCAGAGGCTGGTGAAATGGTTCCTCTGTGGGACCAGATCCAAGGGTGCACGGATTCACTGAGAATGTCTCTGCTTGGCCAAGATAGTCTGACAAACACAGAAATAGTGGGGAGAGATAGCTTGCTTGACAACAAAAAGCCATTAAGATCAATTCAGCAGTATTTTCATCCAGCTGGTCTCAGTTTTTTTGACTCACATAGGCTTTATACCCACTGTACTAAAACACAATCAAGTGGTCCCTTTCCTTTTTTCTGGTAAGCTCCAAATTTTCAGCATAATGAGAGTTCCCCTTTCTTTTCCCTACCAGTCTGTGCACAACTCCTCCTTTTTCTCCCTACTTGGCCAGTCTCCTTCATCCACATCCCACCCTTCAGTCATATTTTTTCAATCATACCTTTTTTTCTTTCATCATTCTCTTTGCTGCCTACTATTAACTTCCAGATGCACTAAGCTGTGTTTCCATGGATCCAGATGTCTTCATGTCCCAGTGGGACCTGCCCTTGCCAAAGATCACTAGACTTTGGAGGCAGGCTGGACACCATCTGAATCAAATTCCTGGGTTACAGGTAATGAGAAGTAGCTAGATCCAGGGAAGAGCTGCCCTCTGCATATCCTGCAAGTTTTGTAACACCTGAACTCAGTATTACATAGTGAGTCTAAAGTGAACGTGGTCTTTTACCAAATTCATAACTACCCTGCAATATTAACAGAGTCTGGCATCATCCTGTGGGATAAGAAAAGCTTTTAGAAGTGTCTAGTTGAAAAGTTTATGTAACTATATCAAATCATTAAATCTTATCTATATGTGCAAGTTATACCTATGTGCACCTTATACTTTTTGTCTGACGTAAATATTTTTTGTCATTTAAAAATGGTAGGCTACAAAAAATATAGGTTATATTGTGCTCCAAACAGAAGTTTTCTGAATGCACACATGCTATTGCTGAAAGCTATTCTGACTATCTGCAGATGCAAAAGACATGACATGCAAAATGGATTACACATAATTGGAAGATGTGATGTGGAAAATTATTTCTTTCACTGTCACTCTATGCCTTTATTTGAATCTCTTATTAGAAAAACCCAACACCACACACAAAGAAACAAACATGTACACTGTACATCAGAACCTGGAAATCTCCCAAGCCCCAGTCTAAGAATTGGCAAAACTATCAGATAAGATTCAACAGAAAAACTACAATGTGATGATGGGCTGATTTTAGAGACAAGAGACAAGACATAAACTTCTGGTAGGGTTCCTAGATTAAAAAAAATCCAGTTCCTGCTTCTGGTATAGGTTTTGTATATCACCTTAAATAATAATATATGATTTCTGCTCTTTTGTTTCTGGAATCTGAAAACTAAAGAAAACCACATTTCTTTTTTTCTCACAAAATTTATCTGACTTCACTTTTTAAAATACAATAAAATATTTGCAAATAAACCTGTAAAAAAACAGATTGAACCTTAGACCTAACTAGAGTCTATTGGCTCATAACTAATATCAAGTTCATGCACTTAGATAGCATATAAGCCATAAAGAGGCATTTTTCTGCAAAATGGTTTTGTTGTTGGTTATTTAAAACAGTGACTCATTCCTTTCTTGTAGCAAACATTTTTCTTATTCTCATTTAAAAAGTACAAGAGAAGCAAAACGAAGGTTTGCCTGGATGATTTGAGATGAGATAGAAATATTGGAAAGAATCTGTGGAAGACACATAAATGGCTTCAGAGTGTGTATAAAGGCTTTCTCTGCAATCTCTGATCTTTAAGTAACATTAAACTGCCTGCATTAGGTCTTCTTCAGCTGTATCATTCTATACAACAGATGTTGATCCCATGAATCTTTCAAGTGAAAACATTCCGTGATTCATAGAAAATTTATGATTAAAAGATGGCATAAAGATGAGAAACCGCTTACTATTATGAGCCATGATGAACATGTGTGCAAAGTTATTGCAAAAGACACTGTGCATTCTACCCCCAGAAAAGGGAAAAAATGTTCCCCTTGGTTGAATAAAATGTAGAAATTAAGTAAAGATGGTCCTCTCCTACTGTTTAAGTCTTTCATATCAGTTTTACAAGCAGTAAAATCAGAAGCAATAAGTACAAAATTACTTCTACTCATCTGTCAATTTCAAGAAATCAGAGTATATAATTTGTTCAGTAATCCTTTGAATTCCCATCTGAATATTAAAAATGAAATGTGGTATCACTTCATGTACCTGTCTATGACTTTTCAGACTGTAAACAACTCTCAGCGCATAGATTTGTCTGTCTGAAGCCATGAGGCAGGCGTTTGTATCAACGAAGGGTTAGTTTAGATTTGCTGGTTTTATCTATCATGTTTAAATACAGTGATTTCCCCGCCCCCCCTCAAGAGCACATAGAAAAGACAGTGGAGACAGTAGCATTTACATGGTGTTGCTACCTTTTTTCAATTCAGGGAGAAGGGAAAAAATGCCATCTGAATTAAGTAACAGTGTGAAACCGGAGATAAATGCAAAAAATCTGAAAGTTCATTTCATTGAACATGAAAACCTAAAAAGGTATACTGTGAGTTAGGAAAATACAGTTGAAATATAAATTTGCAAATGGGCTACCCACCTTCCTGGAGGTCCCCTGCACACCACAGCTGCATTTCTGAGCTGGAAGTGGTGCAGGTCCTCCCAGTCAGCAAGTCCCAGAGAGCCAGAGGGGTTTGTTTGGTGTCACCATGGAATAGGGAAGATGAGGCTCCAGTGCCGTTCTGCTGGCACTATAATTGTCAGAGGGAAGAGTAGGTAAATGGCCCTGTGGGCACCATGTCTCACTGCTATGTGATGGGGTGGCTCCTTCTCCTCCAAACTCTCTGCTTCTCCCTTTAAAGAGTCATCTGGATGTCATGGAGATGACATGAAAGCCCTGGGAGAGTGGTAGAATCACAGCCTTGAGCTCTAGAGTTTGGTAGCATCTACTTTTGCTTGAGACAGATGGTGCTGTGCTGAAAGCCCCTGCATCTTATACTTTTCTTTTCCTGAACCCGAGCAGATCCTGGCATGGGAACAAGACCAAGGAAGAGGTGGTGAGCAGGATACCCAAACAGACAAGAGTAGTGAGAGCTGGCAGGAGGGAGTGGGAGGAAGGAGGTCTCGCAAGTCCCAGTGAAAGTCTGTATGGCTCCTGGTTAATTTGTTTTCTGAAATAAACGGAAGTGATTTACTGCATCTGAAGTCAGCTACCTACAGAGTATGTATCTAGTTTGAATTGTTCATCTTTTCAGTCAGTGCTGAAAGATAGGCACGTTCAAGCTGAGGCTAGCAAGCTGTTGACAGTAAAAGAGCAACATTCATTTATTTTGTGCTGTGCTAATAAACAAGGGTGAAAACCAGAAGGACTCTTTGGTTTACAAAACCTTTCTGCAATTAACCTACTGCATCCATCTTGGAGTTCGTAGGGTTTATATTCTTATAAAGGATGTCCTGGAACAAGGCACTTTACACTATGTCTGTTTTTTTATTCTGATTGGTATGATATGTTTTTAATGGTAATTTGTGTTATGCCCTTGAACAAAAAGAGAAAATTGAACTACAGATCTTGCCTGGAATAGAGATTAGGAATGTTAAAATGTTGTAAGACCTTGGCAGGGTCCTACAGCAAAGGAAGATTATGTTGGAGGCAAAGAATTATCATGATGTCCTCTTCTGTTCTGCTGATAAGCTTCTTAAATGAGACACTAGTCAAGGACATTTTTATTCTATTTAATGATATCTGGTAATATTTCTGTGTGCTTTTTGGATACAACTGCAATGTGAAAAATATAGCTGTTGATCAGTTAAGGGAGTAGGTACTCTGGGTTTTTATAATCAGATACTCTAGAAGATTTTCTCAGGTATTCTTGTCAGATGTTTTTGAGATAATGCAGAATTTGCTTCATCATGTTCCAACATGGTTGTTAAAAGAATGCCTGCCTTTCTCCGTCATGCTATCCTGAGAGCTGGGAATTGCTCTCTTCAATCTGGGATGGTTCCAAAATAATTTGAATTGGCCTACAATCGTTCTTTTGTTAGAGAAGATGCCTTATCCATGGATGTTTTCTTTAATAGCTAACCAGTTCATAATTTACACATTTTGGTTAACAAGGAGAATAGTTTAAAGTTCAGCACAGATTTTATTATATATGTTATAGTACACATCTGGGAGAGCTAGACTTTATGATTGTCTTTTGGTTGTTAATAGTGTAACTTTTTTACATCAACCTCTGTCCTTCTTGGCAATTTACTTTTTTGGCAGCAATCTGACAAATAACTTTAATACCTGATTAGTGTTATGCACAAGCCTTTTCTTATAGCTATTATCATGCTTGACCTTGTATGTAAAGCAAGATGATAGTCATGTCTTCTTAAAGGGAGGTTGGTTGTAATTCTGAATGCAAAATTTAGTCCTACCAATTCAGTTCTAGTAAATTATGAACATGATTGACAGGAAATGAGTAAATAAAACTATAAGTGAAACTTTGCAACAGAAACCCCAAAGATATCTAATAAGCCTGACCTATTTTGCATAAAAATCAGTGAGAGTGAGATTCATGAGCATTTCCTAGGTTTTTCCAGGAATTGCACAGGGAGAAAAAGGCACTTTCAAAGCGTTATTCAGTCATAGATGAGTTCATGCTCTGGAAATGTCCATTTTTTCTGTTATTTCATGAAGGGACAAAGTTCCCTAATAGAGAGCAGACTTTTGCTTTTAGGCGTCGTGTGAAATTAGTCTTGAAGACCTTCTCTGAAAATGAACTCAATGTGAAGCAACTGAGGGCTCTTTAGACTTATGAAGGCCAACTTGTTGAATAGCAGTGTGAAAATCAGGTTTCATTTATCATCTTTCCTGAATAAGGCACAATGATCTGTAAGGCTTTTATATTTTCTTAGAGAACGACATAGGACTGCCAGTTTACAGATTTTTTTTAATGGTTATTTGGTGATCTTTGGTAGTTTCTCTTCCCTCAATGAGTTATATAATATGTGAATATGCCAGAATTCACTTGAAAAAAGTTCTTCTAGCCCTCAGGGCAGCATAAAAGAAGCTATAAAATAGAAACCATATATAAGTAGTAAAGTTGTGATATTTAATGTTTCTAAAAAGTTGTGGGGCCTGAATTATTAGAGCCCAATCATGGTTTGAATCATCTGTGAAATATTCCCACTCTTAAGATAAACACATATTTTTGTAATACAATCTCTCTTCTACCAGTAAATTTCATTACTCAACTATTTGTCAAGGAAAGGTTTAGCTAAGTGTCAGAAACAAAAAACAAACGAAAAACCCCATTTTTTGTAGAGGACTCCAAGAAGTTATCTTTCCAATATTCTTTGTACCAACAGTGAGGAAGGTTTCACTGAGCATATAAAGCTTTGTGTGAACTTGCTGTTAGAAACTGTGAACTGCCTTCCGGCTTTTTCTGTATCAGTTGGAAATGAAAAATAAAACCATATGAAAGATTAAATAAGCATGTTGATGTCTTATTTTTTCAGCTATCACACCAGTCTTTCTAGCAATGACAGAAAAAGAAATTGTCAGAATTTTCCAAAATCATAAAAATGTTTTAAAATACTATAAACCAATTTCCAAAATTGTAAAAATGATTTATACTTCTTCACTCTCTTAAAGGAAATTATTTTGGCAAGGATAAGAAAAAAAAAGAACTACAGCATGAACAAAAACCACTTCATTTAAAAGGTGGGTTCCCCTAACGCAGATTATTTGCTTTTGTAAGCCTGAATAAAACCATGATATGGTAAAATTGTGAACATCTGGAATACTCAAAATCAGTAGGAAATTATTTTAACACAGAGTATGGGATTAATTTGCCTAAAATTAGACATCTACAAAGTAGACATCTAAGTTTGAACTGGTTTTCCAGGCCCTAGGTAATCAGTAAAAAGAAACAGGCTTTTGCACAGAACAATTCATCCGCATTCTAAAACACATCGGAAATGGTCCAGATGAATTACTCCCAGAAAATGTTTATTTTTCTCTGTTGAACACAAAGACAGACATGATTGACTACCTTAGATGTAAACATCTGTAATGTAGTCTACAGTTAGGCAAGCCACCTTCATTATTTTTAGAGCTATAACACAGCAATAGCATGTAAAGTCTCTACTCCAAATTTGGGTACAGAAATCATGGTTGAGTTTTCTGAGGTTTAGATTAGTTACCTCAAAATCTATGCATGAAAATGCACAGGTACATGTATCTACTTGTATTTGTGCTGGATGTACAACCTCTATCAAGATTTATACCAGAAACATTCATCTTGATAACCTGCCTCTGCACTATCACATACAAAACCAACTCATGTTACTCAGACAAGATTTTCAAATTAGTGCTATGCAGTTGAGCAAGGATATCAAAGGACTGGGGTGGAAAGATCCTTCACTTATTTTGTAAGCTCAGCTCCAGATGAATGCCACATCATCTTCCTTGACTCATTCATACATGTGTTTGGAAATCAAAAGGAGTCGAGTTCTGCACCAGAAGGCTATTAAGGCTGACTTTACTACAAGCATCATCTTACAATTCACAATATACAAGGTGTAGAATTATTTAACCAGTTTAATTCTCAGATCCTAAAATCATATGAACCATTCTATGAGAAGCTAAGGGGTTGCTTAACTGTTAGGCAGTGCTAAACAGAAGCTGAAATATTTGCAGTTCTAAAGCCTGTATGAAAATCTTTAAGAAGCAGGGAAATGCTTAATTTCCACTCTGTTTGGATGAAGTCTGTTGTGTAGTGGTGAAGGCTTTGATAAGTGTCATAGTGGTCACACAATGGAGATAAAGCTTGGGTTGTGTCATATGTGATAGATGGAAAATAGCTATCATCATTTCTACTTAAGAACATCCATTTATAAATCTGTATATCAAGTGCTGAATAACTTCCCATAACAGGACCTAATGTGATCCTTTACCATCTCCTCCAGTTCCTTCTTCAGTATTGTCTCACACTTCAGCCAGTAACACTAATCAATTTCAAATTTTTATTTTTTATTTCTGCTGCGCTCAATAAGACAAATGTCAATTTAGTATTAAATTGCCTTCATGTCTCCTTCTTGACTTGGTGACCTACATGGCAGGATTCAATTGAAGATGCTTTTAGATGTTAGGAAGTATGGATCTTAGAAAGAGGAATCTCTGATACATGCATGCGAATATCTGAGATCCTGTTAGAGCAAATGGAGAGCTAAAGCTCAACGCATTCCTCTAAACCTAGGCTTGTAGGGGAATTTAAAATTACTAAAATATCTTAAGACAGCTGGATGGGACTGGAAGTTGTGAGCCTTTTGGGGAACAGAACTGTCTTGGTTCAGCCACTGGAAGCTTAGCAGGAGGCTGAAGCAAATCAGTGGGCACCAGATGCCTGTTTGTTGGCAACTGAACTTGAGCCCTTGTGGACTGAGGTGTCATTGTCAAATTTCACACACAAGCTATCTGCATTTGCCACCATTCCCATGGTTCAGCTGGAGGGACTGATGAAGGACCTGATCTGGCATGGAATTGGTGCTGAAATCAATTAACCTGGAGTTCTGGGTATGTCACAAAGGTACAAGGTTTAAGAAAATTATTTACCCTAGCCATGCTACACAGAGGATCAGGCCAACTGTGCATGAAATAGCTTCCAGGACCAGATTTATCATGTATTGAACATTCACTACAGATTTAATAAAACTGCTTCAGCAGTATAAACTTGGTTGTAAAATACAGAATTTAAATCAGCATTTGGCCTTTGCAGTGTTCTCTGCATATGATCCACTTACAAACTTTCATTAAGGAAGCTGGGTTAAAGTCACGAGGCATAGTTTTTATAAGCTTTGTCTCCTTCAAATCTTATAAAAATAAATCTAAGTAGCTTACATATCCCTAAATAAGCTGTAACAATAGTATACCACAGTTAAGTTAATTTAGTGTGTTAGAAAAAGTTTTCTTGCTGGTTTTCAAAATGCTAGAGTTTTGCCGGATATATCATTACCACCAAGTTGGTACTGACTTGTGGAGGCTATAAAACAAATAAAGTCATTAAAAATAATTTGAACAAAAGGAGTAACTTGATATCATAATGCCATCCACATTTGGTTAAAATGACTAATTTTAAATCTCCCTTTCATCTTACTAAACAGATTTCCAGAGCAAAAAAAATGTGATTAATAAATTATCCCCCATAAATCTTATGATAACTATGATAGTCTTTGGAGAATTATGAAGCCACATCTGGAAAAAGTATTTTACTGCCTGTAAAACAGCATGCCATGAATTTTACTAGTTCATATTAGTAAGTGAAATACGGTATATAATTTTGCATTCATCAGTGTGAGTGCAAAACACATAATTTTCTTCCCCCAAAACCATTAGATTTATTTCAAAAAGAATTTCTCTTGTAAAGTTTATAAGGAACTTGTTTTCTTTTATTCATATAGAGATATTTCTCCCTTATATTAGCTGTAATTTACAAGATGAACTGGAGAGTACCTAACATTAAAACAGAAGTAAGCAAAGAGTAAGAGTAATAGGGTTCATTTGTTATTATTATTACACCAAGGCTAAAATGTACAAGGCCAAGCCACTGAATAAATGCCAGAGCACTAATCAAGAGAGCAAGCAAAGAAGTTAATTTTCTGCTATGTAATCCAACAATAGCTATTACGTTATTCTTTTTCATTAAGGACATTTTTAAATATATAGATTAGAGTTGCAAGTCATTCAAGATGAGTGGCTGCAATATTTCTGGAATTAAAAACTTGATTAGACTTAAGTATTTCTTAAATAAAATGAGCAATGTTCTTGTAGAGCCAAGTATGTCCCAGGGAAATATAAAACCCTTTTTATTTCCAAGCAGATGTTTGCAATAAGAAATGGATGGTGAGTGAAAGGGAAGAACACCATTAAGCTAAGGTAACCCCTAAAGATTTTTATATAGTTCTGCAATCATAAGCTCCATCAGTGATAAATATCACAATAGTGCTTGTAATGTACTTGGTTTTATTTACGTGTAGATCTTTGAATATGCTTTACCTCAAGTAATATAATTCGCTTAATGACCACAGAAAAGTTATATTTTAACATAAATGAAAGTGACATAATTTTTGTTACCTGAAAAGGTTCTTTTTCTAAAGACACTATAAATCAGCACAATAGCATCTGTAAACATGCTTTGTTTTTATAACAGAAATAAATAAAAAACCCAGAGAAATGCTTACTAATAAAATGGATGTGGATTAGACCACTTTATTGCAAATGATACTCTCACAATTTCAACACAAATTATTTGTGTAACATGTTGCTCAGACTGATAACATGGATGACATTCTGGCCATAAAACTGCTATTGCAGTAAATATAGCCTTCTTCTGCTCTGGTTTGAAATGACCATTATGTCACTGCATTGTTAATGCTTATTGTAGCTGATTTATATAAATATTCTAAACTGAATTGGGTTTGTACCTATTGATACTTGCTGCCTTTCCTGAAAGCTAAGACTTTAATTTTTTTTAGCTTTCCTCAAAGTTTCCTTACTCTCTTCCCTTGATTTTGGCAGAACTTTATGAGAAAGGCTGAGGCCTTTGCACAGCTGTTGAGATGCTGCTGTAGGAAAAGCTAGATAACATCAAAACTGCACATCCCCTGACAGGAGAGGGTGAGTGTCACAGGGACATTCACAGATATTTTGGGTTTATGTGGTGGGGTCTTGGTGGTGGGCAGGCTGCAGAGAGAGGCCGGGGGCTGCCCAATGCCTGCCACAGCCACTTCAGCCCCCTCTGCAGCAGATTCAGTGTGACAGAGCTCAGCCCACCTGGAGAGCTGTTGGTGTCTCTGGAGGGGTGCTGCTGAGGAAACACATTCAAGAAGGGGTAAATAACACAAGAGGGAGATAAGAGGAGGGTGAGAAACAAGAATGGGTGTACCAGGGTCCAAGAAGGAGGCTCCAAGCTCCAGAGCAGTTGTTCTCTGCAGCCCATAAAGAGCTCATGCTCTGCAGAAGCAGGTTCATCCTGAAGGGCTGCACCTCATGCTGGACTCGTGCTGGAGTAGATAAAAATTATGAGGGAAAAGGAGTGGAAGAGAGAACCTATTATGCACTGATCACCACCCCCATCTTCCATCCTTCCTGTGCTGCCGGGGAGGGTGCAAATGAGGTTGTATTGTTGGAGTGAAGTTGAGTCTGGTAGAGCAGGAGGAAAGATGCTGGGTTTAATGTTTGCCTTTTTGATCCTCACTACCAAAGCTTATTTCAATTGACAATAAATTATTCTTTCCTCCCCCACCACCTCAACTTTCAGAGTTCCTGTGATGATAATTAGGAAGAAATCACCCTGTCTTCTTCTTGATCCATGAGCTTTCTCATTCAATTTCCTCCCTGCTCTGTCCCAGTGAGGGGTGGTGGTGATGGTGACACATGAGTGAGCAGCTGGTTGAGTGTTGGGCTGTTAGCCAAGTTTAAGTCCTCATGAGATAGCATAACACCCAAAAATGGGATGACAGATGCATAAGCAGACTGGTACAGTGCAAATCACATTCACTAAATCTATACTTTTCAGTTTTATTATTACTGAGTTATTCCACACTTAATGTGACCCATTTTGAAAGATAACTACAAAACTTGCAGAAGTTCATAAAAAATTTTCTCTGTGAATTCCAGCATATAATTTGTCTTGAATAAACCCCAGTGTGAAAGATTTCTTTGTATAAACCATCCTCTTCCCCTTATCATTAAGGTGTACTCTACAAACTCTGGATCATTAAGAAGGAAGAAGACCCAACTGCACAGACTAGTCAGAAATCACCACTGTGAAAAAGTCTCCAGGAGCTATAGGGGGGCGCAAAATTTATCCAATGTTCTCTGAAACTACTGCAAAACTCATTTGGGAGTTTAATAACAGAAGTTGCCCCTGAGAGAAAGCAGATTATTATTCCACTCTCCTCGGTACCAGGGAGCCCTCAAATGGAATACTCTGCCCTGTTTAAGCATCACATTTAAAGAAACATGTAGACGTATTGGAAAGAGTACAAAGATGGGCAAAATCCAAGATATTAAGGAAACATGACTTCTCTGAAAATTCAAAAAGAACTGGTATTTTTAAGGGGAAGATTGCAGTTGAGTGGAGTGGGACACGAACTGGTGGCACAAAAAGATATGTAAAAGACCTAGGATGAAAAATATTATGAGGTTTTTTTTCCATGCCTTTCATAAGCAGGATAAAAATGAATTGACAACTTTGAAAACAGGAAATTATAACTAAATAACAGAAAAACTTTCAAAGTAAAATAGAAGCCAAGTTCTTGTAGATGTTTAACTAATAAAATTATTTACAGGAAACTTTTATTTTTGAATATTTATATTTCAATATTTCAATATTTAATTATTGAAAGTCCAGAAATTCTGGACAACAAAATAATTTTAAAATGGTTCCTCCACAGGCTCCTGGAATAATCTGGTACTACTGTGCTTCAATTAATTCTCTAACATCTCTAACAGAGATGTTAAAACTTCACATGCTTTTAACCTTTGTCTTGATACCAAGACAAGGAGGGAGATATTTTTGATGTCTCATAGACATGACGAACATTCCTGCCAGTGTGTTGTCAAAGATTCATTTATAACAATACCATGGTCAAAGGTTTCACAGGCTACTGTGGGAGCTTCACATGGCTTGTGATTCCATATTTGCTTTGGGAAACCTGTTCTCAGGGTGTGAGGTGCATCTAGGAGGGGTTGTCATCTCCCTGAATTCAAGAGGGAATGAAGATAGAAATCTTTTCTCTGTTTAGGCCAAATCCATGGAGAAATCAATGATTTATTCAGGGAACCCCTTGACCAAATATACTTATGATAAGAATTAAGGGAATGGATATTTGGCAACTGAAAGAGGTACCACTAGCAAGGACAGAAGCATAAGAGAGCCAAAAATCAGAAATGCTGGGAAAACCCACCAGAGAGTGCACTAATATTTGTTTCTACCCATGTGCTCTGCTTCCTGTATGCAACCATGATGCCTGAGTTACAGGGCAGTAAAAGATGTTACTGGACTACAATCAGTTGCCCATCTTTGCTTGTACATCTCTGTCCCAGAGTCTATTCTGTATGTTGAGGTCAGCTTGCACAGTCTGACAGTGTGCACAGTATTAAACTCCAAAACGTATCAGTTCCATCCAGACTCTCCATCCAGTGAAGCCTTTGGCCTGAGGTGGCTGCTACACCATTCTGAGAGTTCTTTGACAGAGGGAAGATTGGTTGGTCTGAGTGAAAAGGTTCCCAGCAACCAGACTAACATTTTTCACAGTCGTGATGGTTGACTTCCAAGTCTTAGCAATGTTCCTGGGATTGTTTGACTTCTTAGTATAAATAAAGCCAGCACATTCTAGGAGAATAAGGAGTGGCAAGCAAGACTGCAACTCTATACCCTCAAAAGCACCTGTACAAATTCAGAGCATAGTGTTTTGGAGGCCTGAAAGAAAAAGATTTTGCAAATTTTTCCATCACCCATCTTCCTGAAGAGCAGAACGAACAACCCTCCACTGTAAATCACAGGGCCAAGCTCACTGCAACTAAGAGGACACCTATTTATATCAAAGTGCTCTTAATTTCACTGTACTGTTTGCTTCCCTTCTGTGAGTGAGGACAACAGTCTTGCACATCAGATTCTTGCTCTGATGTTAAACGTGTAACAGCCCATCACATAATCAGGTGTTGTGAAGTTTTCTGTAAGAGCTAAGACACAGGCACTGTAAGATATCAGCACTTCAAATAAACGTGGATTCATATAAATGTCTCTTGTTTGGAAAGCCACTGTTAACATGGACAACTTTTTACATCTAGGAAGACAAAAGAGAACTAAGCCTTCTAGTTTGTTTGTTTCTCTTAAGCAGCATCATTTAACTTTTCCTCAATCTTTTTTGGTTGAAATGAAGGTATTACCACGTTCCTTGTAAAAAATGCATTAAATTATTCACTTCCAGTTTATGTATGTTTTAAAGTCCCTCTGTATTCTCAGGCTGCAAGGAGTTCTGATCTAAATGTATTAAATAAAATATTGTTTGGTTTCTGCTGCTGTTCAGCCATAACAAAGGGCTCTAAAAAGCAGGAGACATGACATTGAAAAATATTGATGATACTGATCCTCAGGTGATTCTAAAACGTTTTCTTGTGTTTAAATTTCCCATATCTTTGCACAAAAAATCATGTATCCTGGCTTGTAAAACTCCTAGAACTTGAGACAGTTAGTGCCACTGATTTGATGATGTGTGAGACTCAAAACCTGACATTTTTTTAGTATAGCAAGATGGATAATTTAGGTTTTTTGTTCTCAATTTCAACCACATTATAAACACAAAAATGATTTGTTTAAATGGTATTGTTACAAAATACACTGTAAATTCTTTCAAAGTGTATTTTTTGGAGGAGTCATGTGGGGCAATTGATTCTGTCAGAAATACCTCTTTAATTTGGAATTTAAAGCACCAAGAACTGTGATGATTGTGTGTTCCAACCAGAGGTGGAACTGAAGGGAGAGGCACAGGTGAGAACATCTATGCAGAGTCCAACTACAATAATTCATGAAGGAAAATGTGCTCACTTGTTCCTTTCCTTACTGGAACACCAGAGAGGTGAGTTTACCATCCTACAAACGTACTATTAGTTCAATGAAAATGTGAGAGGAATCAGTAATTAGAACAACTCAAGAAATAGGAGCTCCAAAAGAATATCCCAAATGAAGAATAATTCCAAGTTTCCATCTTGATACTGGAATTATTCCTCTAATCTCACTTTTAAAAATAATTGCAAGGATTTTGTTTTGAATTGACTACAAGTGTGGGTTAAAACATCTATACATTTGAAGACATGTATAGATACTTCCAGATTGTGTCTTCTGTTCAGAACTTCAGAGGAATCACTTTTATGTTGGAACATAAAAGTCTTAGATAGATCTGATTCCTTCAGTCCACCAGAACACCAACACTTTTAAAGGAAAAGAGATATCAAGCACACTACACTTTATTTTTCTAGGAATCATAATATATGCTTTTATATATTTAAATTAATATATAAAGTGCTGAAACAGACCCTATGTAGATTTGCTGGAAAATACTGGAGAAATTTGCAGGAAAAAAAAAAGTATTTCCTTCTAAACTCCTTACATGTTTTTTTCCTTTTACAAAATATTTCCAGTAGTTTTCTCTTTCTTCACATAAGAAAAGAAAATTCCTCATTTGCACATTTTTTTTTACTGCCAAGATGAAATGAATGGTGATAAAAAGAAGCATATTAAGAAAAAAGGGTGAGAATGCAGGAAAATAATAAGAGTCTTCTTGACTTCAAGTCTTCTTGAAAGTGAATATTAACACAAACTAGCAAAAGTTATTGAGAAAGTGTTAATTACCCAACTCAAAAACATGGCCATCTATCTTGGCACAGTTCACACAAGCCAAAACATGGAGGTGGCATTAGTGACTTTAAGAGGTGCCTCCTCACAGATGTGGCCACAAGAAATATCTCCATGGTGAGCTGGACCTCTTCTGCTTTGCCACAGTGAATATAGAGATTTCCCCAGGACCCAGGAGAAATGGCTCCAGCTGCCTTTAACTGACTCCCCAGAATCGTTCTCCTTTCCTCTTTCAGAACCCAAAGGCAGAAGGTTAATGGAATCCAATCTGATTTTTCTTGGTTTGATGGATGAAGGAGACTGGTTAGACTGGCTGGTCCAGCTGCAGTATCGTCACATGCAGCCTTAAATTCTGTGCCCACAGGTGCTATGTCCAGCACATATATTCTTCCCTAATGAAGCAGCCCAGCTGAAAACATTAATAGTATTATCTTCAGTAACACTAAATATAACCTTTATTCTCACTGCTTGGAGGTTCTGTTTCACATCTTTCCAAGGGAAAGTAGTCAGAGTGATTCACTGAAAAATAAGGTTCTTTCTCTTCCAGTCTTTGAGGAAATGGCATCCTTTCCTCCTGTAGAGATATGTTTGCAACCTCATTAAAAACCTCATTTGAAACTGAGTATGGTAAAATTTCCAGCTGCCACAGCATACAGCTGCCACCTTTCTGGCATCAGACAGGGCGTGAGAGCCTCAGATTAATGGTATGAATCCTCCAGTGTCATCTGGTCAGAGTCGGAGCTGGATTAGTCCTTGATTTTGAATTTTTAATCATTTTTCAGCTACATAAAACATATGCATTCCATCAACACACACTAGTTCACACCAGGGATCTGGGGCAAAGATGCTGTCACAGACCATAATGAGAGATTCAAAGCAAGTCTCAAAGTTTTCCTCACATAGTCCTCTCACCAAGAAGGCTATAATCATGTGAGCATTCTTCTTTATTTCTAAATCCCAAATCATCCCTGCTTCCCAATCTGTGACCTCCAACAGACATTTATTGCTACAAAAGCAGAAGTATGAGAGGCTTCATGTAATCCAGTGAGGACCTCTCTGTTTAGGATGGTTATCTTATGAACACTGCAAAAACCAAAGGAAAATTGAAGCTGTAAATAAATAAGCAGATAAACTCTTAATGCAAAAGCATTGGATACCACGATTATTTAATGCAAAAAGTCCAAAAAAAGAGTAACACTGAGACAGGATTATAAAGTAATTTCCAGATTTGATAGGCAGATATTTAACTATACAATGTGTTCATACCATCAAAGGGTAAAATTTCCATTACATCAGTAAGGAAATGTTGTAATGTCTATCCTGAAATACAAAAAATAGCCTGACAGCCCTTCTGACAGGTGACAAATAAGGATTTGGACAGGAACCATTAGCCCAATAACCATGAGCTACTGAAGCTAAGAGGTAAGCTGAACTGCTCTCCTTTTCTTCAGTTATGAGAAGTGTACTTCCTTGCCAGACACAGAGACAAATCTTCAAAATTCACTTATCCCATTACCATGAGACAACATATGAGAAAAAAAGGGAATGTGAGATGTCAAGACTGTTCTGCTTTTCATTTCTCTAAAATTCTATATAGTAAAACTCATCTATTCACCTCGATTATGCAAATTTTGTCACAGGTGAAGGATTTTGCCTTGTTTCAATAACAGTGATTGTCTTAATGAGGTATGTTCTCAAGGTGTTTCTGATTTCACTTTTCCCACTATTCACTGCTCAATGTTGCAGTTGAGTTTATTCTCCTGTCCTGTCCTGTCCCGTCCCGTCCTGTCCTGTCCCGTCCTGTCCTGTCCCGTCCTGTCCTGTCCCGTCCTCTCCTGTCCTGTCCTCTCCTGTCCTCTCCTGTCCTCTCCTGTCCTGTCCTGTCCTGTCCTGTCCTGTCCTGTCCTGTCCTGTCCTGTCCTCTCCTCTCCTCTCCTCTCCTCTCCTCTCCTCTCCTCTCCTCTCCTCTCCTCTCCTCTCCTCTCCTCTCCTCTCCTCTCCTCTTCTCTCCT